>NIGB01000010.1:69177-95223 GCA_003055145.1 Escovopsis weberi
CCCCTTTTTTTTTTTTTTTCTTTTGTTTCCCAGGATCAAAAGGACTAATGGTTCAGATTGCAAACTACATCGTCGCCTTCATCACGCCCGTCTTCCTCTCCCAGGCCTCCTACGGCGCGTACTACATGTTCGCCGGCTGCTCCCTGCTCTGCACCGTCGTCATCGTGCTCTACATGGTCGAGACCAAGGGCTACAGCCTCGAGACCATCGAGCAGCGATACAACGAGAGGGCGTCCAACGCCACCGGCTCCTCGGCCGTGCGCTGGTTCAAGCTCAAGGGCCTGCGACACCGCATCCACGAGAGCCCGAGCGTGGCTGTCTAATCGGAGCTTTTGTGAATGATGAGAGTCTCTGACATGAAAACCTTCAGAACAACTCGAGCAGGCACTGTTGATGGAATCGAAGAAAAAAGTCCTTCTATTTTCTCTTGTTTTTGATGTCTATTTCTTTGCTATCTTTCGTTGATGAGAATGATCAAGTTAAGGGCATCCAGGCGCGCATAATCATCAGAGGCGCACATTTCGTGCATCTCACAAAATTGACACAGTTTCCCTCACTCACAGAATTTCTTGATGAAGTTGCCGTACCTCTCAAAGAACTGGGCCGTCTCCGGGTGATCAGGAGTGAACCACCAGAATACGTGAGGCATGCCTGGGTAGATGTAGGCCTCGGCCTGCACGCCCGCGGCCCTGAGGACATCCACGTAGGCAAAGTCCTCGTCCCGAAGAGGGTCCCCGCCGGCAATTGTAATGACTATTGACTATCGTTAACATCTAGACCCAGAGATGGTCCCGGCCAATGAAGGGATTGGGAGAAACCCACAAGCCGGAGGCAGATTCGCATGCGAGGGAGCGAGCAGCACCGAGTGCGCCTCACCGGGCTTCGCGTCCGGGACATACAGGTCGCCGCAGAACACGGCAACGTAGTAGTTGATCATGGTGGCGTCCAGGTTCTGGAAATGGCTGCCCATCTCGTACTTGTCGAGGGGCAGGAACTTGGGGAGACAGGTCCAGGGGCAATGGAGCATCTGGCCGACGATGCCCGTGACGCCCTGGTCTCTCGCCTGGATGGCGACACTCGCCGCCTGCAAGCCGTCAGCCTCTATCATGACGCCTTCTCCATGATCATAAAAGATGGTTTGTAGAGGAAATTGAAAGATAGATGTGGGTGTGAAACAGGGGCCGATTGGGGAGGAGGTGACAACTCACAAGGTGGCCGCCGGCACTGGCTCCCGCCACAATGATATTCTCCGGGTCGATGCCGAGCTTCGCGTGGTTCTTCTTGCACTGTTCCGCAGCCATCTTAGTTAGTCCGCAAATTCTCCAGCCCTTGGGTACATGATGTAACGAGGGTCTCAACCAACCCAGAGCAGCGAATCGAAGCAGTCGTTGGTGGGCACCGGGAAAGCGTGCTCAGGGGCCCTGCCATCCAGTCAGTCTCCCATCCCATAGCCATCCGAATATTCCTCGGCGGACTCACAGCCTGTACTGAACGCTCACGGCGACGACGTTGCCCTGCCTCGCGGCGTTCACGCACTCAAGGTAGCAAGACTCATGGCTGCCCACGACACAACCGCCGCCGTGGAAGGTGAGCACCAGGGTCGCCGGGCGGTCATACGCCCCGTCCGCAACGGCCCGGGTCTTGAACACCCTGAGGGAGGACACGTGCCCGTCCCTGGCCTGGTACTCGAGCGAGGACTCGTCCATGTCCGGCTGCCGGGGCAGGATCTTGTTGTTGAGCTTCTTCATCAGGGCCAGCTCCAGACTGCGGGCCTTTTCGACTTTGTCTGCGGTCCAGACCTCGGCCCACATGGCATCGAAGGAAGGCTTTTCGGCTGCATACTTGGCAGTCTCTTTGGAGAGGTAGCCGTACTTGGGGAGGGGCTTGAAGTTGGGGTCTATGGTGTGGTACTTGCCCTCCTTTGAATACATGGTGATGATTGGCAACCGAACCTTCGGATCAGATGAGTGTGGATTGTTGATGCCGGTTCAGAGGAGGGAGATCAATCTATTGCTGTGTCGTTGACGTTTTCTGCTGCTGGAGGCCTGTGATGGCGGAGGTGCGCTACGAGGGCTTTTTATAACCGTCGTGGAAGGTCTACATTGTCAGATACAGCTCGCCAGGGATGAGGGGATTCACGAGAAGGTTCGAGACGATCTATTCTTGCGAGTGCGGAGCAGAGAAAGAGAGTATCTGGATCTCATCAGATCAGCAAGCTCAGGGGACTTTGGTATGCAAAAAGTACCATCATCAGATCTCCCAGCCCCCGCAGCGACCGGAACGAGCGTCAAATGGAAGTCGATGCGAAGCAGTCATGGATCAGGCACTCAAGATGTAGAGGGCACGAAAGATCCACTCAGTGAATGAATGAATGATTGGTCGGCTTACACTGGAGGAGGCGAGTGCACAACTCCCCCGAGTGGTAGCACTGGTTCTCACTAGTATCACGCGTGAGACTGCAGTGGTTCTCGATGAAGTGTCGGTAGTGAAGGTCATTGAATTTAACCCGAATGGATCTCGAACGACCTCCTCCCGACATTTCGGCTTTCAACCCGACCGATCCGGTCTCTTTGTCATCTTTTGCTCCGGAGATTTGGCGGTCAGGCTATGTACATATCGGTCATCTTGAGGCCTTCTCGGGCTTCACGGGAGTCATACAGGCTCCCACAAGAGACCATTGCATAGCATGTTGTCTAAATGCTCTTCGACGGTCTCCGTACGGACCCCGGAGTTTTGTGATTGAGATATCAATGGATGCCCACTTCGTTCGTACTCTCTACTCCGTAGAACAGCAATATATAACTTCAGTGTCCGTGATTACTATTGCGAGGGTCACACGACTACCGATAACTCCAACGGTCACCGACTCGGCTATTTCTGGACAGCCGGTACGGAGTATGAGTAATACGAAAATACGCACGGAGGGCCGGCAGATCTGGCTCGATCTTTCCGGCGAGCATGACAGCCGTTGATGGCCAAAGGGCATTGATGTATGCACTCTGCGTGATGCGTCAGCTCTAATGCAGAGAGATCGACGAGGAGGCGTCTGTGTATGTACTCTGTAAATCCCGCAGACTCCGCACGTCTCGACACGAGACTGTGATGCAATAGTTCGAGCTCGGGCTTCACTCAAAGTAGTATGAATCAATGCATACGGAGTAGATGTCAGTGGACTCTTTGACTCCCCTGAGACTGCTTCACCCGTTCACCTTGCCCAGAAGATGTATTCACTTCATTCATCTAGCAATTGATGCATCACTGCCAGCCTTAACGCGTCTTTCTTCTATGCCAAAATGTTCCGTACAGTCCGTAGACTGAGATCCTGCTAAGACTCTGCATCAATGCCACCGCACAGCCCCTATATCTTTGCCGTACTTAATACGACACCTTGTCATGCATCCTCCCCATCAGCCAAACACCGTACACCTATCCCTGACACTCCTTGTCCACCCCATTAGATCCTTTCCTCCTTTCGTTCTCTCACGCTCCTCGTCCGCTTAGTATCTCTCTCCACCCGGCCGAATTAACCCCCGATCTCCTCCGTACTCCGTAGCTCATCCTCCGCATCCTCCGCGACTCAGAGAACCTCCAGAATCCCCGTGTCTACCATAGGGTTTGCCACCACTGTATCAGTCACCGAGACCCCCAGCTCCATCCGTCACTTGATCACCAGAAGGCCCATCAGCACTAGGAACTGGACGCCCGCGCAGATGGTAAACGTCCAGCCCACGCCGATCCCATTCACGAGCGGCATCACCACGCTCGTCCCCCCCGCCGCGAACAGGCACCTCGCCAGGTTCAGGCTCGCGCTCGCCGCCGCGCTGCGGTCCGGGAAGATGTCCACCAGGTACGTCATGACGGTTGACTGCGTCGAGATGGCCGTCCAGCCCATGACGAACGTGCAGATGATGGGCACCGCGATCGAAATCTTGGCGTGGTACTGGATCGCCCACCCAAAGAGGATTACGAAGAGGCACTGCAGGACCGAGAATGCAGGCGCCAGCCGCAGCCGCGCCCTCTTGATCGGGAACGAGTCGTCGTCGCCGTCGTCGCCGCCGCCGCCGCCCTGCGCCGTGTTCTTAGACGCCGTCGCCTCTCCTGATGTTGACGTCGTCGTCGTCTCCGCCGGCCCTCCCGCCCTGGCGAGCTGCCTCTGCGCCTCGTGCCTTGCCTTGAACCGCCGGTAGTCCATGTCCAGGAACCTGCCCGTCAGGAACGTGCCGATGATGCTGCCCGCCCCGTTGGCGATGAAAGTCAGCCCGATCTGCGTCTCGCCCAGGCCGTACCGGTCCTCGAACAGCGTCGACATGGCCGTGATGCCCATCTGCCACACCGCGTAGTGCACCGCCATGAACAAAATCATCGGCGGCGCGCCCCGCGACACCAGGATCCGGATCGGGCCCGTCACGTCTACCTTCTTCTTCCTGTCCGGCGGCGGGCTGCAGCCCTCCTGCGCGGGCTGCCGCACCTTGGTCAGTCGCTGGTACACCACGAGCGGGTACCTGAGCACGGGGCTGCCCGGCGTGCGGCTCCCGTTGGCCACGATGGAGCGCAGCGTCTCCGGCAGCAGCGCGACGAGGAAGCACAGGAACACGCCGCTGTAGATGGTGATGAACCAGAAGACGGACCGCCAGCCCAGAGAGCCCGTGAGCGCGCCGCCGATGACGGGCCCGAGGGCCACGGGCGCCAGAAGCCCTGCCTGGAAGATGCCCATGACGCCGCCCCTCTCCTCACGCGTCGTGATGTCCCCGATGACGCCCGCCCCGATGGCGATGGTGCTCGCGCTGCCCGTGCTCTGGAGGCATCGCAGCACCAGGAGGGTCGCGTAGTTCTTGCTCAGGGCGAGGCCGATGCACGCCGCCGTGAAGACGGTGAAGGTGCACAGGTAGGCGATCCGGCGGCCCTTGACGTCGGACACGGGGCCCCAGAGGCTCGGAGCGAGGCCCTGAAATATGAGGTACGACGTGACCGTCAGGTTGATGAGCTCCGGGGAGACATTGAAGTCGCGCGCGACCGTCGGCAGGGCGGGGAAGTAGATGTTGGATGCGAAGCCAGAGACTAGTACATGGCGAAGTCAGTAACTCGGCTTTGCAAAGCACAAAAAGGGCGTAGAAACGGGCACAAAGAAAAAAAGGATGTTCGAGGTCAACAGTCCTCAAGCACTCACATGTCGCTGCGGTCGAAACCAAAAACACAATCAGAGCCTTCTGCGGCTTGTCAAAAATGGTGAAGGGCACGGCAGCCGTAGCAGCTGAGGGTTCCGGGGCCGTGTCGGGAGCACCCGGAGAGGCTGGAGATTTCGAAGCCGAGTCTGGGGTACCCGGAGCTTCTAGAGCTTTTGGAGCTTCCGACGCTCCTGGAGCCGTGTCGGGAACCTCTGAAACGACAGGCGGCTGTGGAGGTGCAAACCGCGGCAGAGGAACGCCATCAGCTGCGGTGTGACCCTCCTCGAGCTCGCCGTCCCTTGCAGGAGACTCTCCCGCCTCCCGCGTCGAAGCGACAGCGTTGACCGACATGTTCATCTCATGTGGATTTGTGATCTTTTAATGCAAGTCTACGAGTCTATATAAAATGTGCCGCAAATGCCGAAAAGCCTTCCTTCTGTGTGGATCGACAAGGAGAAAGCAAAGTGAAGCAATGTAAAGTAGAAAATGCTAAGAAGAAATGGCAGAATGACGCGTGATGGGGAATGTAGGCGCGCTTTGGGTCTCAAATTGGCAGCATAGAGATTCAAGAATCAAAATCAAGATCAAGATCAGAAACCCGTGAGATCAGACTTCGAAAACGGCGGCCCATTATATAGACAATCAGGACCCTTTTCCCCTGCACTAGACTCCGACGACCGGAGATGACCGAGGACCAGGGTTCTTTCACCCGCCAAGGTGGCAATACCTCGATCGATCGACTCGAAAGCATGCCGCCTTTGACGAGGAGACGCTCGCGGCCCCGCTTTCGGCAATCGGAAATAAGACGGGTTTGGGGAGGGCGGAGATACTCCGTAGCGCGGCCGGACCCACGGGGACCCACTTTCGGCATCTTCCCGGAGGTGATACGGCGACACGGCATCGGCTGTTTGCGGTTGGAGCTGGGGCTGTGGAGATGCGACGCAGAGCAATCTGATTGGGGGCATTTCACCTGGCTGCTCTGATTTCGCAGAAGGGACACTTCCGAGCTCGGATCATGGCTCAGAAGAGATTTCAGGGACCATCGCATCACTCCGACGAGCTCTTGGCAACGAGCGTCCTATTGCAGAATTCTACTCAAGCTATGTGTCTATATTCCTCGGACATTCTTTACATGGCTGGTCCCGACGTATCCGTCAGTCTCTTCACATAGCGCGCTCGCAACAATCGCTGCCACTGCCATGGTCAACGCCCACCATCTCGCTGGCGAGGAGCTGTGAAGCCGATGCCTTGTCCCCAGGACCCACAACATACTCTTCCAAACCACATTACTCGTCCTCAATAATTCTCACCGACACGTCATCCTCCATGTCTTCCTCGCATCCATCTTCCTCAAACCCGTGTCCAGGATGAATCTTCGACCTTGATGCGAAGCACTTGAGACACAGGGTGCACACGCAATCCCTACAACGGTAAAAGAGCCCATGCACCATCATCATACAGCAATGGCACCAAACTTCAGGGTCGGCGAAGCCCCATCTCTCGATGGAAACAAAATTGTCTGATCCTTTTTGCGACTTTTCGGCGGCAATCAAAGCAGCGATGCTAAGTATTGTTAGTGTCGGGTAGGGGAGATCTATATAGGTCAAATGGATCAATGCAACTTACACTTCTGGGTCTGCACGGTTGTAATAAGCAATATCCAGTGCCATACAGACCCCAAAGGTGGTCTTGCCGGCTTTTGTGACATCCGCCTGCTCGTTGATCAGGAACTGGATCACTTCGTATTGAGATCTCTTCGGATCCGCTGCTCGGCTGTTGCGTGAGAGGCCTCGCGCGGCCCAGAGCAATGGACTCCATCCGTCATTGTCCTTGACGTCGACGCTGATACTAATCCGCTTGGAGCGTTCCAGGACGACCTTGACCAGCTCAACCTGTCCGCTGGTAGCAGCGTAATGAAGGGGAACTCGGCCAAGGGAGTCCTTTGCGCCGAGGCTCTCATCGGTGACTTTGAGGAGGTTGAAGACTTCGAGGGTGTTTCCGCACGCCATGTGGACCGGCGTTCTATCAAAGGAATCCGCCACGTCGAGGGACAGCCCATCGATCTTGATGAGGAGCTGCACAGTTTCAGCTGAGCAGCCAAAGGCAGCAGAGATGATTGGGTAGCCGAAAGTGCCCGAAGAAATATTCGGATTAGCGCCTGCATCCAAGAGCCCCTTGATGATGGTTCTCGTCCTCTCCTCGCCAACTCGATCGACTCCGAGAGTAGCCGATATCAGGGGAGTCCCAAACATGCCACCACACTTCATGTCTGGGTCTGCTCTGCTCTTCAACATCAGCGTTGCCGCATCTGTGAGACCCTGGTAACATGCCTGGTGGAGGGGCGCCACCTGGCCATTGGAGGCCGGCCTGGTCAGGTCGAAGCAAGTCCCCTTCATTGTCAGCATTATCTTGTAAACTTCCACATTCTTCTCGGTGATGGCCTGCATCAGTGGCGTCTTGCCACTCTTGTTCTCGACATCAGGCCTTCCACCGGCGTTGAGGACAGACCGAACAGATGCCACAGGACTACGACCTATGTGGTGAAGGGCCGTGTTGCCCTGGGCGTCCGTGAGATGCAGCTGAGGACGTTTGTCCAAGATGGACTGCACCATGGAAGAGTCCTGATTCGGCATGGCCATCATGAGCAATGTCCGGCCTTGGGCATCGGCGGTGTTGACGTCCATGCCGGCGTTGAGCAGCAAGGTGACTACCTCGACGAAGCCGTTCTGGGCCGCAAACATCAAGGCGGATCTCGTCTCTTCCCTGCGGAACAAATCCTGAAGCACTTCTTGACTGTGATCGAGCATGATCTTCAAGGTCTGCGGATGGTTTGCGTAAGTCGCCATGTCCAGGGCGGTCCGCGACTCCTTCGTTTCTCGAGTGAGATCTGCCCCGTGCTCAAGGAGGAGTCGGGCCATCTCTGGATACTGAATCGCATAGTGCAGGGGAGACTTCTCTCCGGGACCCAGCCTGTCGGCGTTCACATCGGCTCCGGCATCAGCAAGCATTCGGACAGTGTCAGTGAAGCCCCGGAACGCCGCCTCGCACAAGCAGACTCCACCCTCTTCACGTATGTAGGAGCGATTATGTGACTCGCGGGTAAGGAAGAAGCTGATTGCTCCCTGAAAGTTGTTCTGCGCCGCCGCCGCCACTACATACTGCGCGTTAGCAAGAGATCACTGAGTGAATATTCCCTGGCGGGCGGCCACGTACATGGGGAGATTGCCTGGAAGCGGCCACAGAAAGAGTGTTGATCAATCCTGGCTCCGCTTTCAACGAGCAGCTTGACGATGTCGAGATTGTTGGTGTTGACAGAAGCCGTGAGCGGGAAAACTTTTCCCGTTGGAGAGAAGTTTGGATCTGCCCCTTTCTCCAGGAGAAGACGACAGAGCTCGATGTCTTGAAAGCCGATGGCACGGAGTAAGGGGGTCCATGTGTCGCCGTCGTGCTCCTCAAAGATGTCGGGCTCGACGCCCACCTTGAGAAGGACCTCGACTGTCTTGAGACTGGCGCGCCCCGTCGCAAGCAAAAGGGGGTGATTCGTTTCGCAAGCGGCCATCTGTTGGAGCACGTCTTCGTGCTGGCAGAGGAACTCCACTGCTCCGTAGCAAAAATGGAGACAAGCGACCTGCAGGGGCGTCATTCCACTAGGATCCCGCGCGTTGAGGTCGGCCCTATACAACAATCCTCGCAGCACCTCCTGCGAGTCGTTCAACACTGCCACATGTGGAAGGCCGACGTCGCCTGCGACGAATTTCCTGAAGCTCTCCTCGTTTGAAACAATAGGCATATCGCGTGTTTCGGGGGAGAATAAAGCGACAAACATTTGGAGATTATCAAACCGTGTTCCAGATGTGCCTGAATGCAAAGGCCTGTCATCTAGATTGATCCACGTTGGACCGGAAAATGCTCTACGAGGTCCCCAATCTTTGGAGAATTGTTGTATAATGTGCGTCCTGCCCAAGAATAAGGCTCGTGACAAAGCCAGTAGAGCCCCATCTGACGTCGTGCTGTCAGTGTGCGACTCTTTCTGAACCTCTAAGTCCCACATCAGGGCTCTCATCAGGGGTAGCCCTTGTCGACGGTAATAATCCATCATCCGATCAAGTGTTTCATGGTTCTCGGCGTAGGCCGCCGCATCGATTGGTGAAGTCTGCTACTCGGGAACCCACGAGAGAAACATTTGTGAAAGATCACGTCCATCATTTCTAATTGTGAGCCCCGTGCAGCCTCGCAAAATGCCGGAAAGTGAAGCTGTGCGCGAGTCCGATCTTGTTCCAGCATAAACCCTGCAAGCTCCGACAGACCGAAGAATGAGGCAACGCACAATGGCTCCAGGCCGTGGCGGCCAGGCTTTGGCATTGGCGATTGGACCTTTTCGTACAGCTCGATCCAGAACGGAAACTGTTCCAACTGCTCAGACAGGGTCCTCTTGAAAGAGATTTGCTTTTCGCACCGCTTGAGGTGAAGAGCCCAGAACTGGATTACATAGGGCATCAGAGTCTCGTGATCCGGATTGTGTGCCATACTCAACCTTTTGAGGTGTGCAAAACAGTATCCCTCGATGATGAGCTGGCGGGTGTCTTCTGCTGGAACGTAGTGGCGACTATCTTGGTCGGACTTCAACCAGGTCCGCAGCTTCGGGTGGCTGAAATGAACCTCATCATGGCGGATCGTGATCAAGCCCCCAAGGAGCTCTAGAATGCCTGGGCCTTTGTAGACTTGTTTTCCGAAGATCAGCTCCGTCAGAATATGGGGTCAGCATCAATGCGTCCTTGCACTACTTGATCGGGGAATACCAGGACTGACCACTTTTCTGGATCCAACTCAACCAGTAATGGGATAAATCAGTTGTTGTCAAATTGCCGTATGTCTCGAGGACTCTGTTCAGGTCATCTAATGGTAGACGAGATTCACCAGAGAGGAAGGCCATCTGTGCCAGGAACGTCCACAGCATTTCCTTGACGTCGTAGCACCGGGTGTCGGATGCGCTGAAGTGAAACCAGAGAACCTCGCCTCTCCACATCCTGCTTGACTCGACACTCGACATAGTCGTGCACCATGTCCGCAGTAATGGGGTTGTCAACGGGGCTGTGTATATGCAAGATCGACTCAGACCCCTTTTCAACGAATCTGTCGATTACAGCAACATCTCGCAGTTGCCGGCTTGCCCGTGACGGGTAAAAGAGTGATGCTTGTTCTGCCAATGTGTCTAGCATGCCCGGTACGCTATTTGTATCTTCTCCTGCATTCGATTCGAGTTGGATTAACATACTGTAGATTCATGGATAGTCGATAGGATAATGTACATACCTCGCAGAGAGATCGGCAGGCCCTGGAGGCGCAATAGTATGCTTGAGCCATCCAATGCAGGTAAGTCTAGATGGCCTCTCTCGACCCCAATCTGAAGCTCAAAGGGGCTGTTTATTGTTGCTGTGTTCTTGTCGGAGATCTTGAAAGGGTTTCATCAGTTTGGATTGTCTTAATGTCGGAACCGTACCAGGATACTGGAGCTGTTTCGCCGTCACTTACCTGCCCCGATCTGTCTTCACTCGTTGAGAAGATGTTGACCATTAAGGCCCGGGTGAGTAGGTTTGTGTGAATGAACTGGTCATTCATCTCGAGAATCGTTTCAGAAAGGCTCTCGATCAGTCTCTGGTCCGTACATGGAGGAAGATTTGTTTCACGAAGTGTGAGCAGTCTGGGAATCCGGTCATCGAGGTCGTGTTTCCGAAGAGGGCGATGAGGATACCCGAGGAAAACCTGCCGGCTGTTTTAGCCAAAGCTCACTCGTATCAGGCCCTTAACCTGTTTCTCATTTCTTCTTACTTACCAGACACCGTGTAGAAAGCAGAATATCAGAAAAATCCTCCATTCGACGCATGGCGAAGGTCATGACCTGTTTTCTCACGGTCAGCACACAATGGGATGAAGACCCATAAGGCCGTGGACGCGATGACGCCTCACCGTTTTGACTATCAGGCCTCCAACATCATGGGCAATAAAGCATAGTGGCCTTCTGACGCCCTAGAGAGGGAACATCCATTTCGTTCAGTGACTCGTCAGAAGATGGTTGGGGGGGGAGACGGGAAAGGGTAGGCTGGACCTTGGCCTTTTGTTGCCTCAGCTCTGCAAGCTTCATGATCAACGATCTTGCAATGGTATCAACGCCGAAGCGGGTGAAGCAGCCAAATCTTGCATCATTTGAGTCGTAACCAAAGTATATGACCCTTGCCGGTAGGGAATTCGCATGGGAGAAGGCGTCTGCCAGCCATGATCTCCCTTGACCGTCGCGGGATACCCAAGTCCCTCTGCTCTGGCCATGAACTCCGTGTACAGCGACGATGCTGTGAAGAGGGAAGCCAACGGTGTCAGTCAGGCATCTTTCCATCCATTTATTTCTGTATTTGGACTGAAAAAACCAAGAGTCACGAAGGCATAGACTCACTCCATCACAGTCTTATCTGCGCTCTCTGGCTCATCAACCACGACGCCCACTTGATGGAGTGGCTTCTCTGTGAAATGGGCGCTGGCGGAGAGATTCAGGCAGGCCTCCGCTCGTGCGATGCGCATGTGGTGGTTTTGCAAAAGATATCTGCGGTATCGAGGGTTTCGTTCCCGGACGTCGGGTCCTTCCCCGGCGTCCAGGGAGAGCGCCCCGGTATTGATGTCCGGCATTTTCCGTGAAGACGTGAAGACGTGAAGACGTGAAGGCATGACGTGAAGATTCCTCGCAAAGGATGGCTCAAGTGAAGAGGCCGAGAGCCCTTTTCGTTTGATGCATGTAGAATCGGTAGGAACTCGTAGAAGGTGAGAGCAGTAGGTCAGAGTGTGTCTCCACGATATTTGCACGCGGGGTGGCGATCGAGATTCACCAGCGCCCTGCCCTTTGCCCTCAGTGCCGGCGGTGATTGGTAGTACGAGTTCGATTTTGCATTCACATTGATAGATTGATACATGGAAGCGTGAATGCAACAGGCAAATAGATCATTTGTGCGAGGCTTCCAGGTTGCATTCGGGCTGCGGGTCTCCTCGTCAAATGAAGTCAGTCTTGGAGCAATTACTCAGACAGACCCTAACACATCTCCGCCCTGCAGGCATCCAGCTCGACCTCAATATATCAAGAGAGATCCGAAGAATTTGCCTCGGCTGAGGCATGCATATGTCCCATTGATCATTTGATGTATTGATGTATAGACTCGATAGAAAGCGTGTATGCCCGAGGAAATCCATCGATGCCTTATTCATCCAGTTTGAGTACATTGATCAATAACATCAAGACATACATGATCCGACCTCCCTTGATATCCCAGACACTCAGTGTGGCCATGCTTGGGCCTCAGTTCAGAAAAGGAACGCCCATCCTCACAGGGCACAGAGCGTAGAGATCGACCTTGTCCAGGTCCCGGTGCACCCGGCCGGAGGTCTTCCCCGGGTTGAAGTTCACAGGGTCGACGATGGGCACGCGGGCAAACCAGCTCTTCATCGTCGATAGCCAGTCAACATCGACGTCGAGCGTCACCACTGCCTTGAACTTGTCATCGTCCTGTCGACGAATGAGCATTGCTACTTGAACTGAATCGGGCACGCCGGTCTGGTGCTGGCCGTTCTCCAGCAGGGTCCACGTCGCCGCCGTTCGCGGGCCTGAGTTCATTCCCTTGGGTAAGTTGATGCTGCCGACGATGGAGGTGGCATCCTTGATCTCCGTCGAGGATGACCTCTTCCACTTGACGCCGGCGTTGAAAGCCGACCACTCCACGCTCGCTTCGCTCTTTTCCGAATCCGTCGTCGGCCTGAAGGCCCAACGTTGCTCCGGGGCTATCGCGTGGACGACGGGGTTGGTGCGGCCTTGGCCCTCGGCTTGGAACTCGACGTGGACTTTGGCCTTGATGACACGCCGCGAATGAGCCTCGGAATCGAAGCGAACGCGAAGCACCACCAGCGTTGCGCTGGTCTCCTTTCCCTCCGCGTACATGGTCCCGTGCCTGACGTCCACCAGTTCGACTCGACAATTGATTTGGCCCGCCTCACGATTGATGATTGTCTTTCGCTCGGCCTCGTCCGGCGGGAAGTTTATGATTTTTGGCTGAACTCGACGCGGGTCATATCCCGAACGGCCTTGGGGGGGCGGCGTTCCATTCAAGTCGCCGATCAAGGGGATTCGCTTGCCCGCTGGTGCCGAGCCAACCCTCGAAGGGTTAGTTGAGGTCGTCGGCTTTTGCTTTGATCCGATTGTCAAGGAGGGTTCGGTGTCCGACATTAGACCCTCTTCGGTGTTTGGAGTCGTCGTGGAACCTTGGAAAGTCGTGTTCATGCCGGAAGAGCCAGCACTGAGACGCACGTCTATTCCCCAGAGGGATCGCAGCTCAATACTACTCTCGTCTTGATTCATGGTGTCTCGCGTCTTGGATTTCGTCAAGGTCTTGATGAGTCGGGATGGCGTGAGGAGCTGGGTATTGCAGTGTCATCGTTGAGCTGGAGAGGGTTCTCGCAGTCCGGCCTTTTTATTTATACATATATCTAGACAGGATGTCGAGGTTGGCAAAGTATCAAGTGAGCCCACGACTCGTTACCTCTCATGGTTCGCTTTCCCGCATCGTCTCTTCAATGCGTCCCGCTCAATCCTTTCAGTGTTCAGCCGTAGCCTCATCAAAAAGTCACCAACTGCGTCGTCGTCGGGCTGCATGCGAGTTTGAGATATTTGATGGAGGGAGTGTTCTGACCAATCATCCGAGCAATCACTCGACGAAAGGCTGTCAAAAGGCAACAAGGCAACACCGGGATGATGGGGCGTGGGCTCATATCAGGTATCTATGCATATGCATAATCGAGTCAAGAGGGTCCAAAGAAGGCAGACGGGCGAGGGCTGTGAGAGAGTCTCTGGTCTAATCGAGATCTTCAAGGCGGATAACACATCGTTTATTCTCAGGATCCTACGTACATTGATGCCTTTGGCAACGATTACCCCCCCCCCCCCCCCCTGTATGACACCATGACTGTTGCCATCGTCACTGATGTCTGTCGCTTCTCGCGCACCATCTTGCTCCCAGAAGAGGGCCCCATGCCGGATCATGAGATGCTTGACCATAAGACCTCGAGCGGCTCAGGGACAAAGGCGTCAGACGCATCGTCAACGTAAGTGAGAATCAACAAGGACCCTGCTCACCGTTTCGCCCTTTCTCGTGGAGTCCGCAGGTCGCAGTCGAGGACTTTGAGCCTCCTTCACACAGCGACGAAGCTCTGGAGGGAGCCTTGAAAGAGTTTGTAAGCTATAACTTTGATGAAATCTCCTGTTCCCATCAAAACAGGGATCACAGAGAGTCTATCTCATCCGCCATCAACGGCTAATGTTGCTGCCTCTCATAGGGCGTCGAGGAGCTCGACTGGAAGAGGTTGGACATAGACCCTGCCTCTCTCAAGAAGATTGGCGGATGCCTTCGTGAACTCCACCTCAATTGAAGCGGCCAGAACATCGTGCTTCGAGCATGGTCCAGCAAGGATGGTCTCTCGACAATTCCGACTCTCAAGGGGACTCTCAAGGGGATACAGATCAGATACGAGAAGGTGCCTCGAATGCCCCAGTCATCCTCGCATACATACACACTGTGATATTTCACAGTCAGGCAATCATGTCTGTGTCTAACAGGCTGTTCTGGATATTCTAGGGCCATGACTCGAGAAAGAGAACTGGGGAGCATATTGAAGCCTTCAAGACACGCCTCAAGAAATCCTGGCCCACGGATCCTTCAAGTCTCGAGGTCAAGTTCTTGCTATCCACCGGCACATTTTACCAGAATCCGGGGCTACAACCCGACGACGACTGTGCCGAGCAATTGAAAAGGTCTACCACTGTGGAAAAGTGGCTCAAATGCATGGACACTTTCTCAGATCAGTTTGGCCAAATAGAACCTGAAAAGTTGAGTTGCTTTTCATCGCTGCAGATACCGCCTGTCAAGGTTGCCCTCGTCGACGACGGGGTCGACTTCTCCGGCATCAAGACCAGGAACAAAAGTCTTCGACGAGGCCTTGGCCCTGGCGGCCGAGAAGAACATCCTCGTGTTCTGCGCGGCAAACGACCAGGGTTCCCACAAAGACAGCACGTATCCCCACTGCAGCAACCGCTCGAGGTTCAGGATCGGCGCCGCAACGCCCGAGGGCAAAGGCACCGACGCCGTGGACAACACCGAGAAGGTCGACTATCTCCTACCGGGCCACAGCAAACCCGCCGACCGGCCGTTTGTCATTCGTGAAGATGACTGGAGGCGGATCCGGCAGCGGGACGGGATGAGAGAGGCATTCTCGAACATTGGCACCAGCGCGGATTCGGGGCATAAGTACGTCGAGGTTGAGAGGCTATTCCATGACAACGCGGAGAGATTGGAAGATGTCCGGGGAGACCCCGTGAACATGCTCGGGGTCGTCGCCGGCATCGCCGGAAAATTGCTCGGCAAGTCTCCTCAACGATCGGCACATGTCTATGGCTCTTGAAATTGATGCATGTAGCTTAGGACATGCAGGCCGTTGCGGTCATACAGGTACAATCTAGAAACGAGATGCTTTCTGCGTGGACGGTGAATCGACGTCAGAGGCTTTGACCCGTCTCTCTCGCAACCTGTACCCTTAGAACAGTGATGACTCCTAGCACAGCAGCTCCCAGAATTCAGGAACGCTTCAAGCCTAATCGTACTTCTGGCCAATACGAGATGACGCCAGGGGATGAGCCCCCAACCTTGATAGCGCTTGTGTGGCAGCCTAAGGGATCTACCCATTGTCTCGTGTTCAACCCGGGGGGGGGGGGGGGCTACATCGTGACGTTGAGCAGTGGGTCCTCGCAGAGCCGGCCTCAGTTTAACTGAAGACTAAGTGGTAGGCAGAGTATACGGGGCCGATGAGGGCGCTATGAGAACAAGCCACGACAACGTCATTATCCGATCTGGGCACAAAGGACCCGGGGGATTTTCGCCCCGATGGCGCCAGAGAGAACGAAACAGTTGCGAATGAAACTTTCTGGGAATCTGTGGCCCAATTACTCTTCTGTGAAGGAGATGCGGAAGAGAGTTGAGTAGAAGGAAGCTCGTGCTTCTTGTTCACAGATGGAGTTGAGGCAAAAAAGGGGGGAAAGGGGGCCACGTTCTCACATGTCAACTCAGACCTCAATCCGCAATTGACAACTCAACGCGGTCAAAAATGGATGGTCGGGCCTTGCCGACGTATTATTCTTGGAAAACAACCTGTGATCTCAGTGCAGGAGTCGGACTCATCGAGCAAACAGTGCAGAGTTGATGCCGATGATGCCATCCACCCACCCACCCACCTCGGGGAACAAGTGACGACATGATACTAAAGTTAGCACTTAGTGCCGATCTTCCCGAGATCCAGGGCCAGGAACAAGACTCAAAGGTCGGGTTCAAGGCCGATCTAGTCGAGCTCAGCCTGAAAGTCGTTCCGACCCTCAACGTGGAGTGCGTAGAGTCCGAGCCTCGACTGACATAGTCGACTGCATAGAAATGACGATGACATGAGGCGGCCCAGCGTATATCTTCTCTCCCTCTGCAAGATCCTCCCGTTTCTTCCCTCCCCGGACATCATCTCGATAGTAACCATATAGTTTGCCGTCATCACGACTCAAAACTCTCAACTCAAAGTTCGAAACTTCACAGCTCGCAACACAAACCGAATCTCGTGGAATCAGCCATGTCTACCCAGGTCCTCGAAATGAAGCCACTCCGCAAGAGCACCACCGGTGACTCACGCTTCAAGGAGCAGTTGGCCGAAAAGGCCCCCGACGAGCACGTCGTCCCCGCGAGGCCGCTCGACGAAGCCGACGTGCCTCAAGGCCGGCGTCTTGTCGTGATCCCCGCCCTGCCTCCCACCCCGCCTCGCCCCGCCCGCCCCTCGAGGGTGTTCACTCGCCCTGCCGCTCCGGATCCCAATCCCTTCGATGCTCTGGCTCAGCCTCAGCGGCGCCAACAGGCCTCCAGGGCCCCTCAGGTCACCGTCACCACTACTCGCTTCTGGTTCCTCAGTACCGGGTGAGTCCCCCCCTTTTGTCCACCCCCCTTTCTTCTTCCACCCCGACGAGAGCTGTTGTCCGGCTGACCCATCACCAGTATCCTCGTCGGCGTGTTGGCCTCTACCATGGCCCTCTCCAGCGTGGCGACCAGCCTGCACAAGATCGCCAACGAGTTCAAGGCCCTCGTCTCCGTCACCTGGGTCCTCCTCGCCTACGTCCTGGCCGAGTGCTGCTGCGGCCTCGTCTTCTCCGGCGTGTCCGACGTCGTCGGCCGACGCAACGCCTTCGTCTCCGCCCTCGTCATCTTCTGTCTCGCATCCATGGCCGCCGGCTTCGCCGCGAACCTGATCCAGCTCGTCCTCGCCCGCGCCGTCCAAGGCATCGGCGGCTCCGGTACGTCTGACCCCGATCCCTGCTCCACCAACTACTTTGTGAATGCTCTCCATCGTCATCGCCGAATCCCTGACTGACACGAGCATCAACAGGCCTCTTTCACGTGAGCTTGGCTGTCGTGCAGGAGACGTGCCCCGACAACTGGCAAACCTTCGCCATCAGCGCTCAGATCGCCGTCTTCGCCGTGGGCTGCTTCCTGGGCCCTCTCCTCGGCGGCCTCTTCAACCTGTCTGCCTCGTGGCGCTGGGTATTCTGGATGAAGTAAGTCTCCCTCTCTCTCTCTCCCCTCTCTCTCCAAGACAGGTCTCTGACTCCTCCACCAGCGGCCCTCTCTGCCTCATCTCCTTCGTCATGGTCCTCGTGGCGTGGCCCCCGCGGTCCCAGCGGGCGAGATTCCGCCGCACCACCTGGAAGGTCTTCGACTACGCCGGCGCCGTCCTCCTCGTCTGCACCCTCTTCCTCTTCGTCTTCGCCTTCCAGAACGTCGGCCTCTCCGTCTCCGCCGCCGCCTGGGCCTCCCCTCTCTTCCTCGCCCCCTTCGTCGTCGCCGTCTGCTTCAGCGTCGTGCTCTTCATCCTCGAGCACCGCGCCTCCCGCGGCCTCACGGAACTCCGCGCCCCCGCCGTCATCCCCATCTTCCCGCTCGCCCTCCTGCGCAACCGCCACGTCGCCTCCGCCGCCGCCACCGCGCTCTTCCTCGGCCTCCCCGTCCTCACCCTGCTCCTCACCGTGCCCCTGCGCTGCGAGCTCGTCTCCAAAAAGTCCCCCGCCGTCGCCGCGCTCATGCTGCTGCCCGCCATCGCCACCGCGGCCCTCGGCTCCGCAGCCTCCGCCTTCGCTAACTGGAAGCACAACGCGCTCTACGCGACCGCCCTTGGCGGGCCGCTCATCGCCCTCGCGGGCTGCGGCCTCCTGTGCACCGTCCGCGGCGCCGGCGATGACGCCAAGCTTCTCGGCTTCCTCGCCCTCGTCGGCCTGGGCGCCGGCATGAGCATGACCTCGTGCGCCCTGACCACGGGCTTCTTCGTACTTCCCGAAAGCTATGGTTCGTCTTCATCCTCCCCCCCCCCCCCTTTTCCCTTCTTCCGTCATGACCGGATTTCGTATGATGCTGACTCTTGAGTAGTTCCCGCCATCGGGATGTTCAGCCTGTTCAGATTGTTCGGCGGATGCCTCGGCATCGCCGCCTTCTCCATCCTCCTGCACAACCAGATCCTCACCATCTTCCCCTTCCCCATCACCCCGGAGATGCTCGCCATGCTGTCCGACTCCAAGTCTGCCATCCCCATCAACCTGGAGCTCTTCATGGCCCGGGGCGTCGACGGCGCCTTCCACTTCGCCACCAAGATCTGCGCGGCGATGGCGGGCGCCGCCGTCCTCTCGGCGCTGTTTGCGTTCCCGGAGCGTTCTGCAAACAGGACTGCCGGGAGGGCTGCGGCTGCGGCACGGATTGCGGTTGAAACTCGGGAGGGGGGCGCGGGACCGCGGGGCCAAGAGCGCCAGGAGAGCCAGGAGATGCGTGAGTTGCGCGAGATGTTGATGAGGCGCCAGAGGCAAGAGAGGCTCAGGATGATGAGAAGGGGGGGACGTGAGGACCGCTCGTGGATATGGGAGAACAACGTTGTCCCTGCCGAGATGAGACTTGCTTAATGGATGGTTGCAATGTGTTTTAGACCGCCGATAGGGCGTGCCTTGTTTGGAATTGTCATGGCGTTAGGTTCCCTCCTTTTGATAGTTTTTAGGTTACCTCCTTTCGATAGTTGAATGGAATTGTAATTTGACCGAGTCGATCTCGGTGACAAGAGCTGAAGTCAACGTGATTGCATCTGCCATGTCCGTCTGTGCAAAGCGGCTCGCCATCCTGACTCTTGATCATCAACCAACTCTGATGTCTTCTGTATCAAGATCAGCCCCTTTTGCTTGTCTCATCACGTTGTGCTCTCTCCACGCCAACGTCCCCTGTCTCGAGATCCAAAGACGTTAACGAGACTCATTGCAATTCCTATAGATCTTTTCACCATGAATTCATTCACAGGATTGTGAACTCTGACACTCGCTCAATCATGCTGGATTTATTGTATTCTACAACACGTGATGATTTAGCAAATCCTCACAATGCTCCTCTTACCCTTTGCATATCAGTGTAAACATCACTGAAAATCCCACCAAGAACGTCCAGACCAATGAGGCAAAACCCGAGAAGAAAAAAAGAACCCCTGTACCTCTTGTTAATTCAGTTATCCTCACCGGCACCATGAATCAAACCAACACTCACCTTCTTTGAAAAAAAAAAAAAGTAAAGCATCGAAAGCCCTCACGCCCATCACATTCTACCCAAAGTTAGCACCGCAAAGCCACGCTCGTCTAGTCAGAATACTCACCGCTCAACAGGCGACAACCCCAGCAGCCGCATGCCGTTGTACAGCACCGTCCTCGCCGCCGTGTACAGCGCGGACCGCGCCTTCATCAGCTCCCGCTCGCTGCCCACGATCCGCAGGTGGTCGTAGCTGCTGCTCAGCACGTGCGTCATGCGGAACAGGTAGGTCAGGATCGTGGTGGGCTCGAGCGTCTTGAGCGTGTTCTGGACGACATCGGGGTACTGGCTCAGGATGCGGACAAGCTCGACGGCGTGCTTCTCCGTGAGGAGGCTGAGGTCCGCGCTGGCGATCTCCTCGTCGCTCAGGCCGGCGCGGCGGCTGATGGAGCAGAGGCGGGCGTGGGCGTACTGGAGGTACGGGCCCGTGTCGCCCTCGAAGGATGTCATCTTGTCCATGTCGAAGGTGTAGTTGTTGATCCTGGAAGAGGGTTAGGCGGTTCGACTCACGGAGATGTCTTACACTTCAGAAAAATAGGATTGCAGTCATACCTCTTGCCTGTCATGTCTTGGACCATGACACTGCTGATGCCGAGGATGTCGGCAACGGCCTCGGGGTTCTCGATCTGGGAGTACTTGGTCTCGTTCTTGCGCATGACCTCGTGCATCTTCTCGCCGACGTCCCGCAGGATGTCGTTGAGGAACTTGACGGTGCCCTTGCGGGTGCTCATACCCAGGACCATGCCGAAGTTGATGTGCTGGATCTGCTTGGCCGTCTCGGGGTGGCCCAGCAGCTCGATGATCTTGATGAGCTGCCTCATGTGGAGGTCCTGCTCCGACGCGATGACGTAGATCATGTGGTCGAAGTTGTACTTGCGCTTCCGCTGCAGGAGCTCGCTGATGTCCCGCGTCAGGTACAGCGCCGTGCCGTCGCGCTTTCGGATGACGGGCTTCTCCAGGCTCTTGCCGGGCTTGCCGGGGACGTGCTTGGAGAAGTCGATGATGACGGCGCCCTGTGATTCCTCGGAGATGCCAGACGTCTCGAGCTTCTCGGCCGCGGCGGCCATGTCCGTCTCCGAGACCTGGCTCTCTCCCGAGTACTCGTCGAAGTGGATGTTGAGGCGGGCGTACGTCTCCTTGTACCGGACGATGCTGTAGTCGCGGAACCGCTTCCACTGCGCGACGGCGGCGGCGTCGCCGTCGGTCATGGCCTTGAAGTACCGGCGGGCCTGCTCGTCGAGGCACTTGCTCTTGAGCTCCGTGGCGTCCTTGCCCTCCTTCTCGAGCGCCTCGATCTCCTCCTTCTCAGCGGCAACATCGCGGTTGATCTTGACGTAGACCTCGTACAGGTGGTTGATGGGGTCGGCCTTGAGGGCCTCCTCGTTACCGTACTTCTCGAAGGCGACGCTCAGGAGACCGAACTGCTTTCCCCAGTCGCCGAGGTAGTTCATGCGCACGACGTCCCAGCCGGCGCCCTCGTAGAGGTTGGACAAGAAACCACCGATGATTGTGCTTCGCAGGTGACCGGCGTGGAAGGGCTTGGCGATGTTGGGGGACGAGAACTCCACGATGATGCGCTTGTTGCCGTCGGCGGGGCTCTCGGGGTTCTTCAGCCCGAGCATGGGGTTCTTGCCGAAGTCGTTACCGCGCTTCTGGATCTGGGGGATGAGCATCTGGGCCAGCGGGCCGGGCTTGAACCAGAACTGAAGGAATGTGCCGTTCTGGAAGACGCTCGGTTTCTCGATGAGAGGCGACTCGGGGATCTGAGGACATGGCACGTCAGCATTCTGGAATGGCTCAAAGATCAGGGGACAAGATCGGTCCGCAGTATTACCTTCTCAAGCCACTCGGCGGACAGCTCGGCCGGCTTCTTCCCCTTGATCCGCAGGGCCGGGATGGCCAGGATCATGTCGCCCTTGTCCAGGCCCGAGGTCCACTGCAGCGCATTGTAGAGGATGCTGCTCTCGACGCCGGTGACGGGCTGGAGGAGGCTGGTGATGTGTGACCGGTAGACGTCGACAGGGTTCAGATCGGGGTAGCAGCCGGGGAACTCGTC
Source organism: Escovopsis weberi (assembly GCA_003055145.1). Taxonomy (NCBI): domain Eukaryota; kingdom Fungi; phylum Ascomycota; class Sordariomycetes; order Hypocreales; family Hypocreaceae; genus Escovopsis; species Escovopsis weberi. Next base: position 91,119 of record NIGB01000010.1, read on the forward strand.
GAGCTTGCTGATGGACATCTTCTCGAGCAGTGTCGCGACACTGTTGGGGCCATTGTCGGTCGCCATGGCGGCTGTCCTCGTCCTCGAAGTGTGGAATGCTAAGGCAAGTCGCGCGCGAGGGAGAGCGGGGAGGCGAGATCGAGGAAGATCCGGGCGGAAGACAAGGCGGCCGCTATAAATGAAGAGGCGGAGATGTTGTTGCCGGAGGGTCGCGCAAGAGATCGAGATGCAACGGCCGACGATGTGAGTCATGAGGAGGAGGAAACGAGGGATGAGTCGGATTTGTTTATCGTCTCGGGAAGAAAAAAAAAAAGGCTTTGAAGTTGGAGGGACGGAAGAGGAGGGAAAAGAGCTTGTGGCGCTAGGGTCTTTTTGGACCAAGAGGCCCTATTACGGCTTAGCTTGAAATTGAATTTGTAGATTCTACTTGCTTTTGCGTGTATCATCTGCTGCTGGAGAAGTCCAGCGACTTCCATTTAATCTCAAGACCCCGCCATGCAGCAACTTAAATTATCGCGACCCCGCGCCCGCTATCGATAATGAATTCGAGAATAAATCGATTTATTCTTTGGAAAATAGTCAAAGTCTCGATGTTGCCAGCTTCATTACGATGTAGGAATTCAGAAAATCATTTCATCTTTAAAGAAGTATATACTACACAGCAAAGTCTACCTCGCATTCAACAAAATATATATCTGGGGTTTCTAAACAGCAAGCAAATGACGAGAACAGTAAGTGAGTGTCGAGGGAGCATGGCCGCAGAAACGCTCTACAGAATCAGATCGCAATAGAAAATGCCGGATTCGGCGTGTCCCGCGTCAGCACCGTCCCGTTCATAAAGACCGTCCCACTCTTCAGGACGCTGACCCGCCCGGGATGCAGATGCGCCGGCGGATGGTCATCGACGGTCCCGTTGGCGTAGATAATGCCGTTCCAAGGCCGGCTTAAAGACACGCTGCTGGTCCGCACCGCGCCCTCCGCCACCGGCAGCAGCGGGGACCTCCCGGGGCTCAGGGCGCAGTTCTCGCTGATCATGTACAGGTTCAGGCCGACGGCGAGGGTGTAGACGTCGGCGCTCAGCAGGTTCCAGCTGGTCTGGTTGGCGACCACGACGCCGACGTAGTCGGTCAGGATGACGGTCGGCCAGGCCTCGGGGCTGATGTTGTTGACGCCCATCCAGTACAGTGCCGGGTTGGTTGGCTGGATGGCGATGCTCTGGAGCGAGTCGAATGTCGACGTGATGGCGTCGGCGCTGACGAGCCACTGGCCGATGAGGAACGTGTCGGAGCTGCCTCCGCGGCCGATCTGTTTCCACTGCGCGACCTGGTCCTCGGCCATGGACTGGGTGTCGGGCTTGTTGGACCAGTGGTCGTTGACGGGGAGCTGGCTCGCGCGGTAGATGCCGTCGGGGACCGAGTCCTGCAGCACGCCTGCCTGCAAGTCGCCGGCCAGGAGGAATATGACGCAGCCGTTGCCCCCGTTCTGGTCCATGAAGTACGACGCCGGCCTCCCGTTGAAGGTGGTCGTCGTGTCCAGGTTGCCGCAGCGGTTGTTGACGCCCCTGAGCTTGTCGAAGAAGGCATTGACCATGCTCGTGTCCCAGTAAATCGGGCCGGCCACGGGCGCTCTGCGACGCCCCACCAGGTATCGGACGCGGAAGAAGATCATCTCGCCGGGATACGCGGCCGTGAATTCGTTGATCTCCCTGACGACATCGTCGATCGACTCCCCAGAGTTTCCGACGGCCACCTCGGCCAACTCGTCATTGACATGCAGGGTCCAGAAGCTGTAGGAGTCCCCATCGTGGATCGACCCGACCCGCCAATCGAACCACCTAGATCCGGCTTGGAGCTGGTCGCGGATGTTGATGCCCTGTGTCTGCGTGTTTGCGCTGATTCCGAAGGAGATGAGCTGGCCGCTGATTTGGCTCATGCCCGCGTCGTGCGAACCCGGCATGACGACGTGCTGGATTTGTCTGTCCTTGATAACGTCATAGATGCCCCTCATCCAGTTGCCCGCGCCGTAGCGGATGGATGCCATGAAGCCATAGTCGTTGCTGCCGGTGATGATGAGGGTGACGGGTGCCTGTGTCGCCGGATCGGAGTACTCGCGCTGGCCCAAGCCCATGCCTGAGAGGTCGAAGACGGTCCGCTTCGGGTTGTCGTCCGGGATGTGAGTGGTCGCGCGAACGAAGAACGTCTTGTCGGTTCCGTCGATGCGGTAGTACGCCTCGCCATTGTCGTCAACGGCATTGGCCCCAACCCTGCTCGTGTACTGGACCGTGTTCTGGCGAGCGCGACCCTGGGGGATGTCGCCCCAGTTGAAGACGTCAAATTGGTATGAGTGGGTTGACTGCAGGACGAACCGGTGGGGCGTCAGGTTGACAATGGTGATGTACTGAATGGCGCCTGTGATGCCATTCGAATTCATCTGAGACCAGTCCATGTAGTGTCCTTCAGGGATCACTTCCGTGCTATAAGTGCGGTCATTTGGATTGCATGTTGCCGCAAGATTGCCAACATTGCGTGGGCTGTATCCTCTACCGGCATGATTCTCCTTTTCAAACGCTGCGGCGCGGGCGACTGAGAGGATCGACGCAACGCTGGCCAGGAGCCCCCAGGCTCTGCGGCTTCTCATGGTGGAAGTGCTCGTTTGTCCCGTATAGGAATGATTGTCGATCTCGCTTTCGCGTCCGTTCGCTGTCGTTGTCTAGCCCTCGAGAATCAAAATCGAGCGAGACAAGACAGTCGCTGCAAGGGGCCCTCTGCAAGGGGCTCCCCCCTTTATCAAGCTCGACATCGTGGACCTGCTTTTCCCGGTGTCCCCGGGTTTAGATCATTTGCATGACTCGGCGCCTGACCCCAAAGTCGCACTGAGCCGACACGCCTGACTCCCTGTCCCAGCGCGAAGGTCATCCTGAGATGCAGACCCATGGTTCTTTGGGTTTTTGAGTCGATGGATGATTTCTCGTGCTTGCGAACCATCTACTCGTAGATGTTAGTATCGAGAAAAGCCGAGTCTCGAACGCAGACTTTCTCCAAGAGGCTCGAGGTCCGAGGGGTTTGGACCTTTAAGGTAGGTGACAACGTATGCCGAGAGACCAGGGCCCCCTCATCTATCCGAAAAGCTACCCGTACATACATACGTCGGCGTGCAGCTGTCGAGCCCATGATCCTTCCGGCCTGCGGAGATATTTCTTCCGCGCTCTTTACCTGGGATGGACTTGGATGGATTCTGGATTGGGTCAGCAAGAGTGATTCCAGCATCAGGCGATGTCGGGGGAAAGAGCATGAATCGGTCTCAAGGACACAGTTCATCTCGATCTCGTACAGCGAACGGTCAAGTGCTTGAGGTCGGTCTCTTAACAGTGGAGTCACGGGTTGGTAGGCGCTACCTGTATGTCGTCCGTGATCCATCAACTTCTAGAGACGCTCTAATTCAATGCCCGGATTCTTCAGCGGCCCCCGCTTCCCCTGGGGCTAAACGCCGGGCCCATTTTAGCGACCGGGCCAGGGCTCCGAACCCTGCATCACACCGCTGATTGGCCGCTGGGGAAGGAGCCAGGGCGCTCGCTCTTTACCAGCCTGGACCTTCGCGCTTCGAGAACAACAATGGAGCACTGGCAGGAGGCACCAAAGAGCGCGATGAGAGCTCCTTCCGTGTCGTCAAAAATGCCGGGCGGCCCCTGCCTTCAATGATTTTTTCGTCCGGTAGGTACGGATCAGTGAAGGTACCTCGACCACCGCGATACGCCATTGCGGGGCTAGAATACACGCTTTGGGGTAAGAAGATTGGCGGGAAGCAAAGGGACTCGAGCATGGCCGCAGGTATCACGAGGTCGAGGGTACGACGATGGACATCGTGGCGAGAACCAGGAGTCGTGCATTCATCTTCAGGTCAACTTTGAAATTTCCGCCGGGCGGCTCTCCCGTGCCAGGTCACGTTTCATTCTTCACTTCAGGCAAGGACATGACGTTGCTTACGCCGTCGTGATCCTGCAAACATCAATACATTTTTGTACGGATCGATCCATTCAACGGCACACAACGCCTCTCGAGGCTCGTCCAAGGAGTCGCGAAGCGTCTGCACAGGCCGTCCCTTGTCC
>NIGB01000010.1:95235-141656 GCA_003055145.1 Escovopsis weberi
GGCCGTCCCTTGTCCCCCCCCCCCCCCCCCAACCCAAGGCTCTACAGTTTGAACTGGAAGTCTCGTGGTGGAGCTGCGCGGGAATACGGGTAAGTCCTCCCTGCTCGTCTGGCGCGTCACATGTGAAACCACCTCGATCTACAGGTAGTAGTCGATAATAATGAAGAGCATAGAACTTCGAAATGGTCGACGCATCCCTGCCGGTAGAGCAACGAAACGAAACGTGTCTCTTGGATGCGTCCAAGTGATTCGCTCGGCAGATCAGCAGCTACAGAGTCTAAGCCATGGCGTCGTTCCTGGGGACTTGGACACTCGGTCTTATGCGCTTAGGCTGCACACGATTCAGTTCTGTTACCCAGCGCCACGAGTCACGACTGTCAGTCTACGTGCATAGTGTTTGTTCAGATGACGGCCAGCTTTCAAGACGAACCGGACAAGGGTCCACCCTCAGCAACCCTCGGGACCCCTTAAACAAATTTTCAAAAGGGAATTGTCAAAAGAGAACGGGCGCGCGTCTCGGAGGTAATGCACTCCTGGGAAGGTTTCTCGTCCGCTGATGGCGGTCGGAGAGACAGACTACCCTGACCCTGAGCACAGCTCAGCCTTGGCACCTCCTGCTGCATGCCTGGATGATTCTTGCTCTGAAGCCGAGTGGGGATGAAGCGCATTCAGCCAGTTTTCTCCCCTCTCCTGCTCCTGTTTGATTCGATGAAGGAGGTCGCGTGGCACAGCCGGCAACAGTGACGGCAGCCAAGGCGAGAGAAGTCAGGAGAGGGTGAAAGGAATAACAAAGACAAAAAAGAAATGACAGTCGAGGCAGCCGTATGAAGTCACTGATGATTCAAGCACGAGTGATCCAGAATAATTCCACCATCCCTGACTCGCTCGATGGACTACCGGTACGAGTACTCTCTGCCTCGCTACTTGGCTCAAGATCGTTCTGTCTCAAAAGGGTCCGCCCTCAGCAAGCCATTGATGACATGCACAATTCGTCTTCCTGGCTCTGCTTCACCGGCATCCAGGTACCCTGCTCTCGGCCCGCTCGCTGCCAGATTACCACTGGACGACAGGGCCACCCCCATCCTTGCACGCATAGGCCATGGGTCCTCTGCAGCAACAAACAGCATCATAACAAGACGTGGCTGCCGGCGTGAGCGATCACAAAAAGGAAAGAAAGCCATCGGACAAACAAGGACAAATAGGCGGATGAGGAAATCAGTGCCGCTTTGGCGAGCGCGGAAAGTCTGCCTGCATCGAGGCTATGTCCCTATTCCTTGTCAGCACGTTCCATAGGGCTCATCCTGCCTGCCGATGCTGCGGGAACAACAACTTCGATGGGTTATTTTTTTTTGGGGGGGGGTCTTCTTTCACCGGCATAATGACGAAACAGTACTCGTACAGTATGAAATCGACGACGGCATCTAGCCGAATGCAGCACGGAGCGCATCTTCAATGTCGTCTCCCTCTCCCTCGCGAACACTCCCGAGACTACATAACACATAACACATGCGCGCGCAGGAGAACGTAAATTACTCGTTGATCATCTGTCATCTACATACACAAGCGGACGTCGACAACGCGGGAAAAAAAAAGAAAAACGAAAAGGAGAAGAAGCAGGCGACATATAGGGCTGGACGATCGAGATCGCGATGCAGAGGACAATGGCCGAAACCCGCAGCTCCCGTGTCAGCTCCAGCAAGTTGCGGCATTCGCTGACCCGTCTCGAGTCCTGGCTGGCCTCCATCGTGCCCTCGCGGGGGAAAACTTCCAAGAGCCCATTGTTCACACGCATCCCACCCGAGATTCGACGGCAGATCCTCATCTATGCCTTTGGCGACTGGACCGTCCACCTCGGCCTCAAGTGCCAGCGGGTCAGGAGGATGTTTCGGCGCCGCACGGTCAGTACCATTCATCAATATATCATGTATCAAACGCACACGCACACGCGCGCGCGCGCGCATACATACACACAGGCTCCCCCTTCCCACATCGCAGCCAAGACAGGTCAAACCCTTGATGCATATGTACGAGTACTGACAAGTCCGGGCTCGTCTCTCGTCCCCTGATGACTCTGACAGGAAAAGTGGACGTGGAAAGGCTGCTTCTGCCACCAGAGGGCCGTGACATGGCATAATCCACCCCATTTCGAGGGCCTGCGGCGCTCCTGGTACGAGGACAGGTGCTTCGAGGACTGCCGCACGCCGTCGCAGTGCTTCCTGCCCTTCGACTGCCGCATCGGCATCATGGGCTGGCTGCTTAGCTGCCGCCAGGCGTACCAGGAGGGTGTCGACGTGCTCTACGGGACCAACACGATCCACGTCCACGGCTTCGTCCTGCTGCGGCAGCTTCCGGACCTCCTGACGCGCGCGCGGCTCGAGTCCATCGTCAAGGTGGAGCTGACCTGGCACATGAACCCCTGGCTCGACCGGGACGGCAGCCCGGAGCCCATCATGGAGGGGCCCTCGAGCCGCAACATCCCCACCATGGAGGCCTTTGTCGCCACCGCCGAGGCGCTGCCTCGGACCCTTCCCAACATAAAGTACCTGTATATCTCGCTCGTGGGGGGGCTCATCCCGTTCAACGTGTCGCTCAACTCGCCGCAGACGTACCACACGACGGAAGAGCTGCTGCGGGTGGTGGACCGGGCGGTTCGCGGGCTGGAGGGGCTGGCGCAGTGCAGGATCGCGCTGCCGACGAGCTGCTTCCACATGTGGAAGTTCAGGATCCCTCACATCTGGGACGACACGCTCCGCAGCCTGGACATGGGCGGCGTGTGGCGGGATCTGCCCTCGCCTGAGGGGGAGCACTGGAAAGCGGATGCAGCCTGCAAGGGGGAGCCGGAGGGTCAGGTCGATCGCAAGGGGAGGAGGAAGGGTTATTGGGTGTGCCATGGAAAATACGATCTGCCCGTCCCGTTCGTATTCTAGCGGAGGGGCGGGGGGCGGTGGAATCTCGAGCGAGGAAGACATGACGATCGACTCGACGTTGGAGAGCGGGACGATGGGACCGGCCGAGAAAATGTGTCAGAATGCCGTCGGGAGAGCAGAGATGGTACGGACCTGGCAGACGATCGAACGAGGCATGAAGAGAAGAAATGATACCCTTTGAGGCTTTCAACGACATGCTTCCAATCCAATCCAAGAGCAATGGGCGGCGTCAGATTGGTGATTGAGAGTCGAAAATCAGGATATTTTCTGCGCCTCAGGATATGAGGCAAAGGAGGATTCAAAGGAGTCAAACGTCCCGCGGGCAACACGCGGCCATAATCCCGCCGACCGCCGATGTGGGCATTCATGAGCAAGTCGCGCAAGGGCGGATTGAATGCGCGCTCCGGGGGTCCATGCATTCAACGTACAGCTTGAGAGCATCAGTTCTTGCGTCTTCGAGATGAGGTGTTCGCTGCGAGGCCTCAAATGGATCCATCCGGGGTGTTCCCGGGCACGAGGGAAGGATGGAGCGCTCGGATGAAAGCAGCTCCTGAGGTGCAAGCATTTGGAGACTTACAAATCACGATCTCGATGAAGTGCTCGGAGCCCGCAATTCTGGCGCTTGATTCCATCGGTAACAGGACCGACTTCTCGACGTACGAAAAGGGGGGACCACCACCCGCCGCTTCACCAGGAAGTCATCCAGCATGACAGAACACCAGCAACGCTACATCCGGGAATCGAGAAATGCATCGCATCCCTCATTTCATCCATATTCCATCGCAAGAATCGCCATGATCGCCCAAACAGATCCGGAAAAGCCCCCCGCAAGGGCGGCGCCACCTGCAGCGCGGAATGCGGGATGCAGTGAATGGCGTGATCGGCACCATCGATAGCATCAACCCCCTTGCTCATAGCCGACATCCCCCCAATGCACGCGGGCATCGCGCACCTCTGGATGGCATCAAACCGGATCTGGGGGCATGAACACGGGATTGCAGTTGATGCGGGAGTCAAGCATGGCATGATGTGATGCGCAGCAGCTCTACACATGGCTGGATTCGCCATCGGAGACGGCACGCACGCCACTGAGGGGATGTTCGCTCCTTGGGGGAAGATGGCCCGAGGCTGGATGCTGTTCCAGGTCACTGATGTGCATATAAGAAGGGGACGAGATGCTCCATGGATATTAGCATTATGATCAGCAGCAGCAGCATCAACATCAACAACAGCATCTCAGAAGCACAGCGGGACAGGCAGATCCTTGAAATCGGACAGAATGGCGCCCTCCGTCGTGCAGACCGTGACTGAGCCCGCCCAGGCCGCTCCGCCCGCCGACACTTACAAGCGATTCTTTGGCCAGTACAAAGAGCTCGAGAACAAGCATGTGGACCAAGATGTCGAGCACGGCAAGACCAGCCTCCCCGGCGCCAAGGTACGTCCGCCTCGATGAAGCCGTCTTCTCGCTCGCTTGATTCCCCCAATGTTGTTTCAAGGAGCAGAAAAGGGGACGCCGTACTCACCGGCAGGCAGTATCTCCACTACCTCCCGACGTGGAACCTCGAGCAGAAATACCCTCCCCTCGAGCCGTTTACGCACTACGAGCATGGCAAAGACGCCGACACGACATACCCGGACCTCCTACCCTCGGGCGTCCAGGTGACGGACCTCACGCCGTCCATCGGCTCCGAAGTCCGCGGGATCCAGCTCTCCTCCCTCTCCGCCGCGGGCAAGGACCAGCTCGCGCACTACGTCGCGACCCGCAAGGTCGTCGCCTTCCGCGACCAGGACTTTGCCGACCTCAGCATCCCCGACGCGCTCGCCTTTGGCGGCTACTTCGGCCGGCACCACATCCACCCGACGTCGGGCTCGCCGGCGGGCCACCCGGAGATCCACCTGGTGCACCGGGGCGCGGGGGACCGCACGTTCGAGCGCTTCTTCGAGGCGCGCACCAGCTCCGTCGCGTGGCACTCGGACGTGTCGTACGAGCAGCAGCCGCCCGGGACCACGTTCCTCTACATCCTGGACAAGCCCGAGACCGGGGGTGACACGCTCTTCGTCGACGCGGTGACGGCGTACAAGCGGCTGAGCCCCGGGTTCCAGCAGCGGCTGCACGGGCTGCGGGCGACGCACTCGGGCGTGGAGCAGGTGGACGCGGCGGCGCGGCTGAACGGGATCAAGCGGCGCGAGCCGGTGATCAACAGCCACCCCGTCGTGCGGACGCACCCGGCGACGGGCGAGAAGGCCCTCTACGTGAACCCCCAGTGTAAGTTCTTCTTTTATTCTCTCCTTTCTTTCCCTTTTGCCCCTTGACACCACTCGTTGAAACGCTCGACTAACGTTCACAGTCACGCGAGACATCGAGGGCTTCAAGAAGGAGGAGTCGGACGCGCTGCTGGGGTTCCTGTACAACCACCTCGCGTACGGGGCCGACTTCCAGGTGCGCGTCAGGTGGGAGGACAGGACGGTCGTGGTGTGGGACAACAGGGTTACGCAGCACAGCGCGCTGGTGGACTGGCAGAGCGGGCAGAGGAGGCACCTGGCGCGGATCACGCCCCAGGCGGAGCGGCCCTACGAGACTCCTTTCGAGGGGGGAAATTAAGAGGGGATTTTGGTATTGAGGATGAATGGCATCTGATTGAGAGCAGCACGAGGTCGTGGTCGGGGATGAAAGTGATGGTGTGATGTATGGACTCCGGATTCCATTAGGTCATGTGGTGATGTAGGTCGATAAGGCAGCAGATGACTTTCCAAGAGATTGTTCCTCATCCTCGTAAAAATAGAGAATCCCGAAATGGCAGTCGAAAAGGAGAACGGGTGAAGACAAAAAAAAAGGGCAAAAAAAGAATGCGTCGTTCGGGACTCGAACCCGAGCCCCAACCTTTCAATACTGCGTATGGAAGGGTTGGATCCTAACCCCTAGACCAACGACGCTGAGCTTGGATGGCCTTGATGAGGAATTCAGGGACTATATGGGCTACTTGTGCATGAAGGCATCGTGATATCTTCATCCCCCCTTTCTTCGCTCTAGCGAACCGCCACCATGAAGAGCCGCGGATACCGCAGCATGACCCCCCCGTCCCGCATCACCGGATACCTCTCCCTCAGCTCCTCGAGATACCTCGCCAGAAACTCGTCCCTCTCTCGCTCGCCCAGCGGATCAATGTATGGCCTCAAGCCCGTGCCCTTGACCCACTCCACGATGTCCCCGTGGCTGCGCAGCGGGTGGTGGTAGCTCGTGCGCCACACGTCGACCGCGGCGCACAGCGGGCGCATCTCGTCGTACAGCTCGGCCGGCGCGTGGAAGGGCCCGATGTCCGGGTCGGCGCGGGCCAGCGTGTCCGCCCAGGGCCCCTCGCGGGCCACGGCGCGCATCGCCGCATGCGACGGCTCGTCGTGGTTGTCGGGCACCTGCATGGCGAGCACGCCCCCGGGGGGGAGGGACTCGACGAGGCGCCTGAAGACGGCGAGCCGGTCGCCACGCGGGATCCAGTGCATGGCGGCGTTGGAGAAGAGCAGGTCCGCGGGCCCGTGCTCGAGGGTGTCGGTGCTGGTGCTGGTGTTGGTGCTGGTGTTGGTGGTGGCGTAGGTGCTGATGTCGGCGACCTCGAAGTGCGCGCCGGGCAGGGCCGCGCGCGCGGCGGCGATCATGTTCGGGGAGGAGTCGATGCCGAGGACGTGGGCGCGCGGAAACCGGGCAGCAAGCAGCTGGGTCGAGTTGCCGGGCCCGCAGCCGAGGTCGACGATGCGGGCTGGGGCCTGGAGGGGCACTTGGGCGAGGAGGTCGCGGGCCGGGCGGGTGCGCTGGGAGTCGAACTTGAGATACTGCGCTGCCGACCAGTCCTTTCCCGGGGCGGTGGGCTGAGACGACATTGCTCGAGCTGCTGCGGGCAGGGTGAATCGACGGGCGAGGCGCATCATGTTGAAATGGAAGCGGAAAGACGAAGACGATGGCTTCGAGTTCATCGAGAGATGCCCTTCCTGATCGAGACTGTGAATTGCCTCACTTGAGACGCGATGTGGCTGCCACGTGTGGCTTAGCTTTGACCTTAAGAGTTGCTCTTAGGGCCTGATTCTTAACCGGAGCAAATAAAAACAGTATATAGAGCAAATCTCGCGGCTGTTATAAATCTTATATAAAAAATCACCTAGGCCTAGATTAGTATAGCGTTTAATAAAAAAGTGAAAGTATAGTATAAAAATTATAACTAAGCGCTAAAAAAATATACTATTTTAACTAAGGGTATTTATAAGCTCTTATAGCCTTTAAAATAACCCTTAAAATACTATATAAGGTATAAATACTAAGGAATTAGTAATACTAATAATAAATTCTACTACTTTTATATTACTAATTTTACTTTAATTAAAATATTATTACTAATTAGATATATTATTACTAGCTAGTATTATAAATACTATTACTAATTATATATAAGGCCAATAATATCTTTAAATATAGTTATTTTTAGTGTTTTATATATACTAGTACCTATAGTAGCTATAGCTAAAACACTAAAAATTAGAAAGATTATATATATCGCGGGCTTTATTTATAACACCTTAGCTTATATATAGTGCTGTGTATAGTAGTGCTATATACTGTGTGTGGTAGTGCTGTGTGCGGTAGTGCTATGTGCAGTAGTGCTGTGTACGGTGCTAGACAAGCCTCTACCACAAGGAGGTATATCCCGACCGGTATAAGGCTAAATCTGCAGCTAAAAGCGAGCCCCGCAGGTACCGATTTACAACGCACCGGTTGTACCAAATCCATTTGCTCCGGTCAAGAATCAGGCCCTTAGTCGAGGAACACGATGTTGAATGACAAGGATATGAAAAGAGGCCATGAATAATGCAATGATAATAAATGACTTGACGGATGAATCAATTCAATCTATGGAAAGGATCGGCCTCATTCAGCCTAATGGCGGCTGCTCTAACAGAGTCAATTCGAGTGCGAGGACACGCAGCTCGTGCAATGTTGAAGGTCCATTATGTGCTGGAGCGTGCGCCACGCCACACATATCCGGCTACCCTACAGGTCTCGATATGCGCATCACCCCTCTCCCGAGTCCCCTCTTCTGCCTCCTCTTCCCTCCTCTTCTCTCTTCTCTCTTCTCTCTTCTCTCCTCTTCCCTTTTCTCACCTCATGCCCCTCCATCATCCCCATTCTCGATCACTTCGCAATTCAAAGACATCCTACAGAATGCAAACCACAGACCAGCGCAGAAAGGTCGGCCAGGTATGTCCGAGTCTACTCTGTACTCTGCCTCGTATCTCCAGCTAACGCAGGCAGCTCTTCGTCGTCGGCTTCCACGGCCACCATGTCGACGCCAACATCACCACCCTCATCCGCGACTACGGCATCGGCACCGTCATCCTCTTCAGGCGCAACATCGCCAGCGCCGAACAGCTCCAGGCCCTCTGCCTCAATCTCCAGAGGGTGGCCCGGGACGCACAGCACACCCACCCCCTCTTCATAGCCATCGACCAGGAGAACGGCCTCGTCACCCGCATCTCCCCGCCCATCGCGCCCCAGCAGCCCGGCGCCATGGCCATCGCCGCCGCCGCCGCTGAGGGCAACGGCTCCATCGCCGACCGGAGCTCCCGAGTCGCCGCCGCCACCGGCGAGATGCTCAGCTTCTTCGGCATCAACGTCAACTACGCCCCCGTGGGAGACGTCAATTCGGAGCCCCTGAACCCGGTCATCGGCGTGCGCAGCGCCGGCGACGACCCGAGCTCTGCTGCCGAGTTCGCCGCCGGCTGCATCCGCGGCCTCAGGGACCACCGCGTCGTGCCCTGCATCAAGCATTTCCCCGGCCACGGAGACACATCCGTAGACTCGCACCACGGACTCCCCGTCGTCGACAAATCGCGCCGGCAGCTCGACCAGGTGGAGCTGGTGCCCTTCCGCCGCGCCGCCGTGGACGAGCGCGTCGAGATGGTCATGACGGCTCACATCGCCCTGCCGCAGCTCACCGGCAGCAACCTGCCCGCGACACTGTCGGCCGATGCCATGGCCATCCTGCGCGACGAGTGGAACTACCAGGGCGTCGTGGTGACGGACTGCATGGAAATGGACGGCGTGCGCGCCACGTACGGCACGGTAGAGGGATCCCTCATGGCCCTCAAAGCGGGAGTCGACAGCGTCATGATCTGCCACACGTTCGAGGCGCAGACGGCCGCCATCGATCGCATCTGCCAAGCCGTCGAGTCGGGCGACCTCTCTCCAGAGAGAATAGAGGCTTCTCTCTCCCGTCTTTGTGCCTTGAAGGAGCGATACACAAGCTGGGAGACGGCTCTCCGCGCCGAACCGTTGGAATCCCTGGATGCGATCAAGGAGAAAGCGGCCCGTGTCGCGGACGAGATATACGCCGACGCCATCACAGTCGTCCGAAAACGCTCAGAGACGCTCCCGCTGGACCCCTTCGCCCGGGTCGTCGTCGTCTCTCCCTCGCCAGATGCCTTCGCCCTCAGCGGAGCCGCAGACAGCGACGCCCTGATCGGTGAGCTCTTCGCCTCCGCCATCGAGCGCCACGCCAGCCCACCGCTCCATGTTCAGTTCAGAGACGAGCTCACCGCTGAGCAGTGGCAGCACGTCGAGGCGGGCGAGGTCGTCGTCCTGGCGACGCAGAACGCGCAGGCCAGCCAGCGGGCCATCGGGCTCGAAATCGCCCGAAGAAGGGGCGCCCTGCCAACCGTCTGCATCGCCACATGCTCTCCGTACGACTTCCTCGACGACGCCGACGAGATGGGGACATACATGACCATCTACGAGCCCACGCGAGAGGCAGTCAACCGCGCCGTCGACGTCCTCTACGGAGCACCAGCAAGGGGCAAGCTTCCCGTCAAGCAGCAGACGTAACAGCCTGTTCCAAAAGTCTCCTTCATTCATCGACGTCGGCTTAGCGACTCACAGCGCCACAATGGCCTCCTCGTCCGTGTAGTTCACCTGCGCCATCGTCACCGTCAGCGCGTCATAGTCAAAGGTGAAGTACGCCGCCCTCAGGAACGGATCCCCCAGCAACAGCCCAAACGGCGTCACGGGCGCCACGCAGCTCCCGTCCTCCAGCTGCGTGATGAGCCGCGGCAGCGCGACGAATATCTCGTTCCCGCCCCCAAAGTCCACCACCAGCCCGTCCTCGTCGTTGGGCACGCCCCTGAACGAGCAGTCCACCGGCAGGTCCGCGCTCGTGTCCGGGTCCGCGATGCCCCAGAAGCCCGCGAGCGCAGCGTACACCTCCATCGGCAGAGTCAGGTGCGGCGACCCCGTGTCCATGAGACGAACCGTCCCCTCCACGAACGGCGCCGCCGTCACGCCGCCTCCCGGAAGACGCAGCTGCATGCCCGCCACGGGGACCCAGTTCGGCTGCGCGTTGGCCTGCGGCGCCGTCGGATTCATCACGTCCAGCGTGAAGATCTCGCCCTGCCTCTTCGCCTCGTCGACCCCGCCAATGAGCAGCACCCCCTGGCTCTCCGGCACGTTGTCCCCCAGGTACACGCTGAACGCGCGCCTCGAGACGACGCCCCTGTCGCTCAGCTGCTGCAGGAACGTGGGGTAGTCCTCGCACGCCCTGGTGAAGCAGAGCGCGCCCATACCGAAGCTGGCGGCCTGCTGCCCGACGATGGGGAACGAAGCGGCATTGAGCTCGACGACGCCGAAGCTCATGTCGGGCAGCGTGAGCCCGCCGATGGTCTGGGTGTCGTTGACGAAGCTCCCGAAGCCGTGGTCGGAGAGGAAGTTGTTGTAGTCGCTGTTGATCCAAACCGCGGTGGCCGAGGACGTGTTGTCGTAGGTGCCGTACTCTCTGCACAAGCCTTGTTGGCAGACCGCGTTGACTAAATGTACAAATCTCAGTCAGCGTGATCATTCTGCCATTCCAGCATAATGATGCTTCTGTTTGTTCACTCGTCAATCCAAAGCAAGGTGCATGACAATGGAAGGGAACGAACGCGGCGACTCGAAGCCCATTGTCGGACTCCCCGTGTCCAGCGACGTCGTCACCATCTGCCCGGAACTCCCCAGCAGACTATCCACCCCATACGCCGTCTGGTTCTTGATCCTCCTCAGGGGGATCTGCACCACCCCATCCGGGAGCCCCCCCGCCGCCGCCGCCAGCGATGACAAGATGATCAGTCCCAGCATATTCTTGCGATTGACCTTCAATTTCAAATTCTCAGATTTGAAAATCCCACTCGGATTCTCCACTTCGAAAACCACAGCAGCTCAGAATCCACCCCAAGCACTCCCGGTGTCCACCCCAGCCTTTATACCTTCATACCTGCAGCAAGCCCTGCAGCACACGTTGCTTTTTTCCCCCCATCCGGTTCATCACCGCTCAAGCTTTGCCAAGAGCAAGCAAGGGCATGCTGGACGAGCTCTTCCGGGGGCTGAACTCAAAGCGAGTTTTGAGGGACAATCCCACCCAAGCCCTCGGGGAACCATCTCGACTCCAACAGACTCTGTCTGCCAGTCGCCGTAAGGAGTACCGGATTCGAAGTGTTCAACCTGCAGATCCCAAATCTCCATGCTGCTTGAACGTCATCACTCTGCTCATCGATATCCAAATCGGCCTCTCGCCAGCCTTTGAGTTCAAAAAAAAAGAAACACTTGGCCGGCTCAGTGGCGTGCCTGACGGGCCGTTTACCCGTCTGCGGACATCCAGGTGTCCGAGGAACCGATTATTGAACCGCCCCGCCCTTTATATCATCTCCAAGGTCCAAGCAAGCATCATGGCCATCCTCGATCATCCTCGAACACACCCCAACGCTCATGTCAGGGACTGCTACGGAGTATCCTTCCTCCAACCCATCACCCCCCGTACATGCAATCCCGCATTTCCCCCTGGCCGCACCACAGCTGCGAGATAGCCGACCCCCTCACCCCCCTCGCCAGCATCCTCTCCCGCTGCTCCCCCAGCCTCCTCCGCACGTCCGCGGTCGACCTGTTCTGCCCGTTCCCGTCCACCCGGCCGGACCACCACACCTCCGCCGCCGCGCCCGCCCGCGGCCACACCACGCCGTCCAGCGTCACGGGGTCGATCGTCTCCGTCCAGACGCACAGCTCGCCCCCGAGGACCTTGTCCCGCGCCTGCTCGTCCAGCCCGTCGGTCGGATCGTGCGAGTATATCAGCTTCCAGTTTTTCGCCGGGTCGCACCAGTCCAGGAACGGGTAGTTGTCTTCGTAATACGGGCCCTCGCTGTCTAGCCAGTCCCCGCGACCGCAGTCGAGATACTAAGCGCATCATCAGTGGTCTGCTTTACCATTAAGTATCCAGCATGCATGAGGGGGGGGCCTCACGTAAAACTCGTTGCTGCTGTCGATGATGTAGTGCCCCCTGTCTGCGAGCCTCTGCAACGCGCCCTTCCCGAGCCACGTCTGCACAATCACGTCCGGCCCCATGCTCACGTTCCACTCCAGCACCATCTCCTCCCACACCATCGGCACGAGCCCCGCCCCCCTCACGCCGTCGTGCGCGTGGTCCACGAACCGCTGCAGCAGGGGCCCGAGGACGCGCGTGTCGTTGGTCCGCAGCGCCGGGTCGAGCATCGAGTTGTTCGCCCTGTACTCGTCGCCGCCCGTGTGGAAGTACGCCGCCCACTGCCCGACGCGCGGCAGCACGTCCCCGAGCAGCGCGTCGACGAACTCCTCGGCCCCCGTGTGGTTGAGCCTCAGCGCCCCGCACGGCGGCTGCGCGCAGTACCACTGCCACGGCTGCGCGCCCTGCGCGACGCCCACCTCCGGGTACGCCGCCCCGACGCCCGCGTGGCCCGGCATGTCGATCTCCAGTACGACCTGCACGCCGCGCAGCGCGCCGTACTCCTGGACGTGCTGGACCTGCGCGGGCGAGTACGTCAGTCCCGTCCGGTACGCGCCCCGCTCCGCCAGGAGCGGCAGCTCGGGGACCTCGAGCGGCCAGGACTGCGTGTCCGTGGCGTGCAGGTGCAGGAAGTTCATCTTGTTCATCGCCAGGCCGTCGATCGCGCGCTCAATGTCCCGCACGCCGAACCAGTGCCGCGCCACGTCCAGCAGCATGCCCCTGTACGGGAACCGCGGCGCGTCCCGGATCCGCAGCGGCGCGTGCGCCGCGTACCACGCCGTCCCGCAGCTGTGCAGGAACCAGAGCTGCGTGAAGGTCTCGAGCGCGCGCAGCACGCCGATCGTCGAGTTGGCCTCGATGCACGCGTGCCCGGCGGCGCTGACGTCCAGCGCGTACGACTCGTCCACGCCGCCGATTGTGGGCCTCAGGAAGTCGTCCTCGTCTTCGTCCTCGCTGAGGAGCGTGATCCTCAGGGACCTGAGCCGCGTGGCGTTGGCGAGACTCGGCTCAAAGTCCGAGCCCCGCGGCCGCAGCATCCAGGGCACGAAGCCGTGCTGCAGGATGGCGTCAAAGGCGCGCGACACGCCTGCCCGGACGATCTCCTTGCTCGTGAGGCAGGGGGGGACATACCCAGCCGTATAATGGATCTGCCTCACCATTAGCCGCAGTCTCCATCCCATATTATGTCCTCTGAGATCCTGAGGGTAAGCCATAGTGAGCACATACCCGTTCGTCATCGTAGGTGACCTCGACACTCTGATTCAAGGAGAGCACTCCATCCCCCATCGACACATGCCGCGGAACAGGCCACAGAGCATCACCAATCCACCCAAAACCCACCACCGCAACAACCACTCTCCCCAGCATGGCCCAAACATATGCAAGCAATAAATCAAACCAGAGGATAAGTCAATCCTGCTCAAAAGATAGAACGATGATGACAACGATGATGCTGTGAAATTCATGCGATGATGGTGATGATCTGTCAAATCCAAGGACGGAGTCCAGCATCAGGAGTCGTGGCATTGATCCATCTTCATAAAGGCAGGAGCCAAGAGCACCGTGCCTTCCCCTCATTCCCTTCCCCTCCCCGAGTCGGCAGGCACGAACGGCTCGGAGTACCTGCTGTACGACCCCATCCCCGCGCCTTCCCGACGTCATACGTGCCGCAATTGGCGATGCGGACCGAGGCTGCCTGATGTCGTGTTTGTTAACACTGTTCACGGGGCAACGGCTTCATCCTGCACCCCACAGAACACTGCATGATGTAGTACTAGTAGGTATTAAATGAGCATTGCTATCTGAGGTGCTTCGGTGCTATGGGACGTTGGATAGGCGTCCTCGTGATGGAAGCTGGATGAAGTGGGAGAATATTAATTATCTATAGTATTAAAAAACATAGTAATCTGTAACAAGATGTCGTAGTAAACGTCCCGCCTCGTCTGCGCCGTGCCAATCGTAATCATTAAGCCGTGAGTCGTTTCCATTGTAAATGCGCTCATCCTGCCATAACCCATTGATCCAATCAATGCATCAAATGATGTGCTCATTCGGGAACTCACTGTGTCATCAGAGTCCCGAGTCCTGAGTCTATTCCGCCCAACACTCACTTTGTTCACTGGATCAGCGGAGAGTCCTGGTTCCACACCCCAAACAGGCCCTCAATCTCCCGCTCCGTCACCTTGAGCTCGTCCGCAATCTGCCCCGCCACCAGCGCGTATGCGTAAAGCAGCGCATAGTCCCTCTCGTCCGCGAGCCCGACCGCCCCGCCTGCCCAGGCGCACGCGGCATCGAGGCTCCCGTAGCCGCCACCACCGCCGCCGCCGCCGCCGCCCTGCTTCACCTCCGCCATGCTGCCGTCGCCGTCGCCGTCGCTGACGAACTTGCGGCTCTCGGTGTGGAACTCAAAGATCCTCCCGACGAGCCGGTCCCATGTGCTGTCCATGCTGGGCACCGCCTCCGTCAGCGGGTACTCCAGCATGATGGAGCTGGCGAGCACCTGGAAGATGTGGCAGATGCGATCGCACAGCGCCGCCCTCTCCACCGCCGTGTACGCCAGCAGCGCCGTCTCGCCCCGGGTCAGCGTCCCCGTGCGCTGCGAGATGAGGCTCATCGCGTAGAACCCGTCGAGGATGCGGTTCGTGCTGCGCAGGATCCGCCCGTAGACCTCGAAGGGAAAGGGCCCCCGCAGCTCAAACTCGGACGCCGCCGCCTGCCGGAGGCTCTCCAGCCGCGTCGCGTACCGCTGCATCGCGGCCTGCTCCCCGGACCGGAGGAAGCTGTCGCAGCAGTCGTTGCGGAGGAGAATGGCCAGCGGGCCGCGCCGCCACACCAGGCCCATCTGGAGATAGAGCATCGAGACGCCCTCCTTGAACTTGCGCCGGGCCGAGATGGGCCAGATCAGACGGCACACCACTAGGCCCCACACGATGCCGGCCGCGACGGCCGTCACGCGGTGCTTCACGATGTCGAGAATCAGCGGGTTGTCGCCGCCCTCGCCGAGGGGATCGCCGTCGGATATGCCCTGGCTCAGGCTGTACGCGTAGAGCGTCGACACGTTGTACGCCAGCATGGCCGTGCGGCCGAGCGCCTCCTTGTTGAGCGCGTGGAAGATGTAGAAGCTGACGAGACTGGCCAGCCACCCGAGAAACACCAGGGCAACGGGATTGCCCTGGCTCAGAGTCCAGTTCACGACGGAGAAGCACGCGCCGAGGACGGTGCCAAGGAAGCGCAGCCAGCCGTTTGTATTCGACGCGCCGACCGTCATCGAGCAGACGATCATGAAGGATAACAGCCCCCACTCTCCGCGGTAGGACTTGTAGATGTCGCGCGTCTCCCGGATGAAGGCAAACATGGCCATAAGCGAAGCGCCGATGCCGACCTTGAAGCCGAAGAGAACTAGGTGAATTATTACGTTAGCGATCGATACCGCGGCTTGGCTTCAAGAAATGTACACGTACTGTCGTCCTTGGTCACCCTTCTGGCGACCTTCAAGATGGACTGAGACACCATGGCCAGTTCCTTGCTCGCGTCCGGCGCGGCCTGCCAGTTGTAAGTGTCCCTTTGTGCAATCATCGAGTCGGGGATGCCCCTTGGAAACGCGCGCTTCCTGATGGGCTTGATGAGGGGCTCGGCCTCGGGGGACATGAGGAACGGTAGGGCGGACAGTTTGCGGATGTACGAGTCGTCAGTCCTCCACCAGCAGAGCCACCTCCAGCTCCGCCGGCGCTGCTCGGTGACGTATCGAAGGTCTTCGAGGACATCGAGGTACTTCTTCATCTCCTCCCCGAAGGATTGCAGGCTGAAGCTGAAGTGGCCGCATGCAGCCGCGACTTCCTCGAGGCTGGCCTGAGTCCGAGTCGGGAACGACCGGTTCTGCTCGATGATGACAAAGAGCTGTCGCAGGGCCAGGGATCTGGCGCGGTTGTAGACGCTCAGCGCCTCCTCGAGTTGGACGCGGAAGTCGTCGTTGATGGTGATGTCCCCGGACAAAGACCCCAAAGGCGGTTCGCACAGGATCCGAGACAGACTGTGGGTCAGAGCCTCCATGGCCGGCTTCAACGACGTGATGAAGAGGTCGAACAGTGCCGTCGGGTTCGGGATCGGATTGCCGCTCGGGGTCTGAGGCCGCGGGAACCCCGGTGGTAGGTCGCGGACGTAATCGCCGTCCATCTCGGGATACGATTTGATGGAGAACGTTTCCGAATCGGCTATGGATGCCGCGCTCGAGAATCGATTTCTGAACTGGGGCGCCATGGGCGCGTTGGTCTCGGTCATGATGTAGAGCTGCGTTTCCGCGGCGCTCCTCAGCCCGCCGACCGACTGTGCGAGGGTCTCGATCGCCTTCACGGCGGACCTCTGGAAGTAGTAGACCTCGTGAAAGCCGAGGAGGTACTGCTCGAACTTTGTCTCCCGCAGGTACTTCATCATCGAAGGGTAGGCCGCAGAGTAGGCCGACCTGGAGGATGCGAACTCGGCCGATGCCGCGCCATCGCGCAGACCGTCGAGGTAGCTATTCGTCACGGTCGTGAGCATGAGGCCGAGCGACGTGGACGCCTTGGTCATGGAGCCGATGAGCAGCGACTGCGCCGACACCCTCCAGATCAAGAGGTTGACAGCTGTCGTGAGGGAGACGCCCATGGCCAGGATCTTGGAGACCTGTATAAGCTTGGCGTTGGAGTAGAAGCCGTCGATGACGGCACTCTCCTTGGTGACGACGGCGATGATGGCCAGGGATGCGAGGGTGACCCCGACGTTGACCAACGGATTGCCCATCCTCTGCTTGACCCAGCCCATGAAGCCGAAGGCGCCTCCGAAGAAGACGACGACGATCAGGACATGAGACAGCGTCACCATGCCGAGGGTGGACCCGAAGAAGACGGAAGACAGCATGGAGAGTATGGAGACGGTCTCGGCGAAGGCGATGGCCACGATGGCGATCAGCGCGGCCTCGATCATGGAGCCGGTGGAGCGCGCCGGGTGGAAGTAGACGGTGATAGTGGCGACGACATGCTTGCCGGACAGGTCGCCGAGGAGGCCGGATAGGGGCCGGTAGAAGGTGGCCAGGCTGGCGAGGGTGTAGGCGATTGTGCACTTGAGGACGTTGCGGCCGATCGGGGAGTCGAACCATCGGAGGCAGCGCAGGGGCGTCGATCTCGCGGCGCGGGCGGCGGCATCGAGTCGTCGCACGAGGTTGGCTGAGCAACGCATCACAAAGCCGGGGCCGGCGTTGCTCCTCGGGTCACAGCCGTCACAGATGTCACGGCCGTCACGGCCGCCATCCTCCCGGTATGGGGCCCGCAGGAGGCCGGACGATTTCGGACTGAGCGGAGGGCTGGTGGAGGTGATGGTGGTATCAAAGAAAGCCTGGCTTTTCTATATCCCGATCGAATCCCGCGGCGAGACGAGGACGAAAAGGGCGAGGAGGTCAGTGTGTGCCGTTGGGGTGAAACGATGCGCGCGCGGGTTGCAAGAAGTGCATGCAGGATGCTGCAAGATAAGAGGCTTACGCATTTCGGAGACGGCGTTTCGATATCGGTTGGGCCTGCCGGAGGAGGAGGAGGAGGAGATGCAGTCCTCGATGGACTCATGGCAGGACGGCGCGTCGGGGCCCAGGCCTTGGGAGTCTTTGGGGAGGGTCCTGGCGTCTTTTGTTTTTCACGTCCGGACCATTTAGGTAGTCATCGAGCAAAGGGAGGGACCACACCCCGGTGGGAGAAATACAGATTAAAGGGGGCGAAGGAAGCTAAGGTGTTTCGGTATTAGGACGATTCGGACGATTACGAGAGAGGAATGGAGGAGGAGGGACGGAAGGGCAAGATTTACTCACTTGAGTCTGAAAAGAGAAGAAGAGGGGGGGGGGTAAGAAGAGACGAAGAAGGGGAGAAAGAGAGAGAGCGAGAGAGGGAGAAAGAGGGACAAAAGGCCAAGAACTCAGGCCCAGGAGGTCGCCCTCGCCAAGGATTGATCCCCCCCAAAGGGTCGCGGGGAGGCCCTCCTTCTCTGCCTCGAGGCGGATGGATCAACCATGTTGCATGGAGGCCGTTGTTGGTCTGCTCTTAGAGGTGGTAGTAGTAGTACTCGTCGCTGTACTCGTCGCTGTAGCAGCTGGGGATGGGATCCTCTGGGACGGCGAGGCGGGCCAATGACCCAGCGGGCGGATGACAGCGCATGGCGCGAGGTGGAACAATGAAGAGCACGGACATTACGTCAGGTGACAACAGGATGGCGAGGCAAAACCAGATGGAGGACTGCGCGAGACTGGCGAGGCTGCGGTCGGGTGACGATGGCGGCACAGGATCCAATGCTCATGTTTGCGAGGGGGATCGTCGACCAGGCAGGCATTTTGATAGCAGTCGAGGTTCCCTGGGAGCAATCATGATTCGATGTATTGATGTATCGAGCAAGGACGTGTGCACGGGAGCATCGAGGGCATTCCCTTGCGAGAGCGGTTGAGACGTGGCGCTGCGACGGAAGCGAGACAGCAAAGTCTTGGCTCTCAGCTTGTCGTGAACATGGAGAAAGACCCCAGACTCAAGGCTCGATATTCGAATATTCGGATATTCTGGAGCGGAGAGGCCGTTCTCGCGATCGGAGGCGGAACAATCAGATCTTCCGTGAAATCGGCTTCTCGGGGATTTGCATCTAACGAGTCGAGATATGGCAGCTGAGGTGAGTGGCAGCGATGGATTTGGATCTTGGACCTTCTTCAGGGTAGACTCTTGAGGCAGCTTGAGCTCAATGGACTGATGAGGATATCAATTCCATCGAAAGTGATCAATGTGTCTGTATGTATTGATCAATCCACAGGCCTAAACCAGTGCTGACTCGGGCTCGGCTGTGGCTGCGGCTGTGGCTCGGCCGGTGCCTCGCCGGTGCCTCGCCGGTGCCTCGCCGGCCCTCCGCAAGTGCACTGGTGCCCGCCTCTTCTGGATCTTGATTTCTTCTTTTATCCCTCACTGCCCCAATATCGTATATCAAGGTACCGGTAGGCGACTGCCATGGGAAGCTATCGAGAGGCGCAGTCAGCATAAAAAGTAGATCTACAGGTATTTGCATCTCCGTCTGACCCTGCGGGATGATGGAACGAAACACTCCGTATCATTCCTGGCAGTCCCCGGCGAGGACGAGACGAAACCCTCAAAGAGAGACGACTCATCTGGATCCTGAAATGACGCAGCGGCTGCCCAATCTCCAACCCAGCGATGCGGTGCGACCACACTCGAGTCATCCTGGAGGCGGCCGGGCTGAGCCACGCGGACACACTTCGATAACTTGTCGACGTACGTGCGGAGTATGTATATGTGGAGTATGTGGACGGAGTAGAGGCACGCAGTCGACGAAGCACGGCAAAGGTTGAGACAATCTCGCATCCAACATGCCTGCCTTGGTTCGCGCCTCGATCTCGGGACTCACAGTGCCCGTTGCCGGGACTCGCGTCTCTGCCCCGGAGGTGACCGTGAAATATACTCCGTACTCGTCTATGCTTCACGGAAAGATGGACTCCTCGCTGATAAGGCCCCCATGGAGCCCATCACATGCCGAAAAGCGTCTCGCGATAACACCCGGCGGCGCGTAGGTAAGAATAGCCCCGGTGATGCTCGACTGCTGACCCTCGGTGGCTGGTCTTGTCGAATGTGGCTGCCACCACGGAGCACGCCTTGATGCTTCTCATCGAAACTCTGATGCTCGTGCTCTGCGTGATTCCGAGGCGGCCAGATGATTCGCGGTGCGCGACGGGGTCTATACATAGATGCATCGATAGCACACTCCGTACTCCGTACTACGGAGTAGTACTCAACAGAGGATCGTGCTGACCACCAGCACATGCCGACTTCCGTCGTGGACTACCAGCACTCCTGCGAGGACTGTAGGACGCTGCGTCGTCTGTTTCAAGAAGATGAAATCGTCCTCCGGACTCGTCCTGGCATGTATGCTCGTCGAATCTCCAGAAGAGCCGCCGTTTTCTTCAGCCGCTTCTTAACCTCTTGCCCTCTTGACCTCTTGACCCATTGATATGCGATCCTGCAAATAGCAACACCCTTCTCGGTCGAGTCGAGTGCTCGACGCTATTGCCTTCCCTTCTCGGCTAGACGTCGGCCTCATGCCCGGGACAAGGTGTCCCCCGGCTCCCATGAGGCGGAACTGCGGTGGCTAGGCCCCTCTCCTTGGCCGGACCTGCGCAAGGCCACGGCTCGAGGCGGCTTGATCGTTGCACCCTGCTCGGATGGAGAAAGGGGAAGCTCGACTCCCGGACGACGGGGCTGATCTTAGCTGCAGATTTCCACAGTCTGATTCCCCATCTTGTTCAATCGGGAAACAAAAATATCCCAGACCGACCTCAAGACAAGCACTCTGACTTTACAGGTGAAGATACTCGTATAGGTAGGGAGACTTTCGCGAGGCATCGATGGCAAAAGTTGCTCCTTCTGGAGTAGAGGATCTTTGCGTGAAGCTCGGGGGCCTAGCTGATGATTTTTCTGCCCAAGGATGGATCAACGTCATCTCAGAGTTTGACGATAAGAAAACCGTGCTGTTCTGGAACGAGACACGAGTTTCGGAAGATGTACGGAGTAGTCTCCATCTACGGAGTAATCGAAAAGGGAATCGATATCCGTGGGAGGACTCCGTGCGGTGGCCGGCACAGAGCCGGGCAAAAGAAAGAAGCGAGAGTTCTCGACGGCGCAGCGCTTGACGGCTTGACACATGTGAAGGCTCGATTGACCCACGTGCGTCGATTCCTCGCTCTCGAGAGGTCCTGATGTGGCTGGCGCTCGTGGAGGATGATGCATTTCTGGACCGGGGGTCACTCATTGCTTCCCCACAGCCGGAGCCGGGATTCAGGAATACGAACAGTCGGCCCAGTGTGTATTTCGAGGCTCCGAAGCATCTCTGCCGGTACTCGTACTTCGTATGGGTGCGCGTACCTGTAATGGTATGTATCAATGTATGTACGAATACTCGAAGCTGTCTGTACCTGCGCGAGAACGAATCAACACGTTGTGGTCTTGGAGCCTTGCTGCATTGATTTCTTTTCCTCTCTTACCTGCAGGACCTTTTTGAATCCCCTGGTATTTTCGCGATGGAGGGGTGGATTGTCTCTGGAAACAGAGTTCTGCATCGGCAATGTCCGCAGCCGATCATCGAGAGGCTTGGCGGCCATGGCATGGCGATGTCTTCGAGTCGAGAGAAAGTTGACGTTGATGGAATTGTGTGATTGATCAATTCAAATCTTGTTCGCCTGGAGAGGCTCAACGTACGGGCGACTCGCTACAGCGCGCTTCAGCGACTCCTTCAGCGGGCATGGCGCTGTAAGATGCCCCGGCCAATCAGGCGAGCCCGCTTACAGGATTAGATAACGCCTGCGGGCTGCAACCTCGTCGAATCAGCAGCGGCGTCGTGGGCTTATGTAAGCGCGCCATGAGCCCACAAACCCCAAGTTCCTCCTCCTCCTTCGACCTGCAACGTCACGAATCCCGGATGCGACTCCATCACCACCACCATGCCCGCCAGGGCGGAGCCAACCCCGGCACGATCCATGCGCTACACCACCTCCGGAACCACTAGCGTCCCTCTGGGGGAGATCTCTCACAACCTACCTAAGTACGGAGTAGTCCGGCCCATTTGCATGGATCATGGTGCTCTCCAGCACCAGCCACGGCCCATCAGTGTCAGAAATCCTGCCTCTTGTCAGATCCCGATGCCTGCCCCGGCAGCTCGATAACTCATTCTCTCGAGTTCCGTCCATCGACGCCAGCGCTGGCCCGCACCGCAGCTCATGCTCGATGAGGCAACAGCATCGGCGGCGTCCCTCAGCTTTGCTCCCTACTACCAGTGAAGGAGGTACTCTCATTTCGGCCCAGCCAGCCAGCCATTAGGCGTCCCTCGACCGCCCACATGGCCCCCTCCATCGTGCTCCGGTTGTGGGAGTACGGAGTACAGGTACTCGTATGTACGGAGTACACTCGTAAGAGAACGCCACAGGTGCGTGCGGATACCACCACCTGCGCGAGTGCCGGCGGCCAGGCTCCCCTCCCTCCAGCGATGAGAGTTGCTAATCCTGCACCTTGTGCGATGCAGCTTGCTGAGCTACCTATCCAGAAGCATCAGACGCTTCCGAGGCTAGCTACGAGTAGAAGCCTTGTGATAGGTGCCTGGGGCCCGTCCCACGCGTCGTTGGACTCGGTGCTTCTCGCTTGCAGGTGGGGCTTCTGGACATGGGCATCTATGCCATGCCGTTTCACGCCAAGCTTCTACTCGGCTCAACACCCATCATACCTACGCGAGCTGCTCACGCCTCGGGCTGCTGGGGGGGGGGGGGGCGCAAAGAGCCAAAGCTTCCCATCTCGTCCAACAACGCCTTGTCTTTATTAACCCCAAAGGGCCCCGACGTCTGCTTCCTGCGGCTGGTCGAGCTGGTTGATTCTCTCTCAGGCTTCCCGAGGCATTCCCCCCGCCGCCACTGTCCATCCCCTCCCCTCCGTCCTCGTCTCTCTCGTCAAACTTTTTTTTCCCTTGTTTGCTTCCGCATCGCAAAGGTCTTTCTTCGCAATGAGGTCTTCAAACACCGACGAGGCCGGCGAGCGGCCGGCCGAGCCTCGAGTCGAGGTTGCTGCTCCTCGCAAGACTATGCTCGAGGCTGCCATGCCTGTCTTCGCCTCTGGGGCTGGTCTCTTCTCCGACGGCTACGTCAACAACGTCATCGGCTCCGTCAACACCGTCCTGACTCGGCAGTATAAGGAGGTCTACACCGGATCCAACGCCTCCAAGTTCGTCTCCGACATTGCCTTTGTGGGCATTGTCGTCGGCCAGCTCTTCTTCGGTTTCACGTCGGACAACTGGTCGCGATCCAACTCCCTGCTGCTCACCACTCTCATCCTCGTCATCTTCACGGCCCTCGCCACCGGCTCATACTGGCATGGCGAGGCTGTCGGCATGTTCAGCATGCTGACCGCGTGGCGTTTCTTCGTTGGTATCGGTATCGGAGGTTTGTTTGCCCGCCCTCTTGTTTACCGCATGAAAGCCAGCTTCATCGAGACGATCAGTCACTGAGTCCTTTCTCTGCAGGTGAATATCCCGCCGGAAGTGTTACCTGCGCCGAGGCAAGCAGTGAGCTCAAGGCCGGCACCCGCCACCGGTGGTTCATCCTCTTCACCAACTCCATGATTGATTTCGGATTCGTCATCGGCGCCTTTGTTCCTTGTGAGTGACTCCTCGAGGAGCCCGTCTCGGGAACTCACCCATGCTGACTGCTCAGACGTCGTCGCCGCCGCGTGCCACAACAAGCACCTCACCACCATCTGGCGCGTCAGTCTCGGATTCGGCGTCATCTTCCCCGTCATCCTATTCGTCCTCCGCCTGCGGCTCAAGGAGCCCGAGGAGTTCCGCACAGAGTCGATGCGCAAGGCCACCCCCTACTGGCTCGTCCTCAGGTTCTACGGCTTCAGACTGCTCTGCGTCAGCGTCGTCTGGTTCCTCTACGACGTGCGTTGAACCCCGGGGCCTTTCTGACCCCCTCCACCCCCCTCCGCAATCCTCTCCGCTAACCTCCTTTGCCCCCCCGCAGTTCTCCGTGTACGCCTTCGGCATCTACTCGTCCACGATCCTGGCGGGCATCTACGGCGACGGCGCGCCCCTGACGACCGTCTTTGGCTGGAACACCGTCATCAACCTGTTCTACATCCCCGGCACGCTCCTTGGCGCCATCGTCATCGACCACCTGGGCCCCAAGAAGACGCTCCTCATCGGGCTCATCTCGCAGGCCATCGTCGGCTACATCATGGCCGGCGTGTACGACAAGATCTCCAAGCACATCGCCGTCTTCGCCGTCGTCTACGGCATCTTCCAGTCCCTCGGCGAGTTCGGCCCCGGCAACGCCGTCGGCCTCTTCGCGGCCAAGACGTGCGCCACGGGCGTCCGCGGCCGCTACTACGGCGTCGCCGCCGCCACGGGCAAGATCGGCGCCTTCGTCGGCACCTGGGTCTTCCCCGAGATCGAAAAGGCCGGGCACAACGCCACCCAGTCCGCGCAGTACCCGTTCTGGGTCGCGTCCAGCATGGCCCTGCTCTCCGCCGCCATCACCTTCTTCTTCATCCCGGACGTCGGCCAGACGTCCACGCAGGACGAGAACGCCCGGTTCCGCGAGTTCCTCGAGAGCCAGGGGTGGGACACGGCCCAGATGGGCGCCGACGACGCCGACGCGAAGCCGTCCTTCAACGAGGCCGAGCAGATCAGGGAGAAGGGTGTTTTGTAAATGGTCCTGTTTTTTTTTTATTTTCCTCAGCAACACATAGATACCAGCCGCGCTACATACCGCATAATATAGACACGAAGCAACATGAAGTTTACAATTGTTCATTTTGAGTTAGCACTAGGACCGACCTCAAATGCCATCCTCTCGTGCTTGAAATGTCATGTAAAGACCCGCTCATACAATGCGCGCAAGATCCATATCCCCCCCATCTACAGCTCAACATACTTGGCCATCTCCCTCCTCGCCCGACACGTCTCCGTCTCATAATCCTTCGACCCCTTACTCGAGCAGTCCATCTTCCTACCAGCCGCGAGCAGGCTCCCCACCCCCAGCCCCGTAAGCCCAGCACCCCCCCGGGGCCTCGACACAGACAGGACCCCGCGCATCCGCACGTCCCTGCTGCTCGCGCCGACGAGCACTTCGAAGTCGCCCTCGGGCAGGACCCATCCGCGCGCCGCGTCCCAGTAGCTCAGATCGCGCCTCCTGAGCTCGAACGTGGCCGTGCCGGTCTGCCCGCTCGCGAGGTGCAGCTTCGCGAAGCCGCGGAGCTGCCGGGGGGGCGTGGCGGCGGAGTCTGCGGACTGTGAAGAGTCTGAGGAGTTTGAGGAGTTTCCGGCGCCAGGGTACGCGAGGTACAGCTGGGCGACCTCTGCGCCGGCGACGCGGCCGGTGTTCTTGACGCGCACTGTGACCGTGGCGACGACGTCGAAGAGGTCTGCTGGCCCGCCTGGCTCGATGGGCCCGGCCGCGGGGCCGGGCGTCGCGGAGGACTGGATCTTGAGCGCCGAGTACGCGAACTCGGTGTATGCTGGGCAATGCATTAGCCCCAGAGCTCAGTGGCGTTTAATCAATAAAAAAAATACGAAAAAAAAAAAAAAAAATGGGACGGAGACTCACACAGCCCGAAGCCGAACTCGTAGCGCGGCGAGATGGACCGCGCATCAAACGCCCTGTAGTCGACGAGCAGCCCCTCCTCGAACCGGTCCCGCCCGTGCATCACTTGCGTCCCGTAGTCCTCCTCGCGGCGCGCGATCGTGTACACCAGCTTCCCGCTGGGCGAGGCGTCCCCCCACAGGACGTCGACGAGCGCGTTCCCGCTCTCCTGGGACGGGAGCCCCGCCCAGACGACGGCCCGGACGGACTCGTGCGCGAGCACGCTCTCGAGCACGACGGGCCCGACGCTGTGCACGACGACGACGACGTTGGCGCTCGCCGACGCCGCGGCGGCGACGAGCTCGTTGCCGCCGTGCCACGGGTCCAGGTGCGGCCGGTCGCCCGCGCTGCCCTCGACGGAGATGTAGCCCTCGCCCGAGTCGGCCGTGAGAAAGACGAGCGCGAGGTCTGCGCCGCGCGCGGCGGCGGCGGCGGCGGCCGGGTCGTCGGTCGCGCTGAGCGTCACGGCGGCGGCGGCGGCGACACCCTCGGCGGCCCCCTCGGCGGCGGCGACGGCGACGCGCTCGCGGATGGCGTCGTGCGGCGCGATAAAGTACGGGTACGGCACGGAGCCGGAGCCCCAGCCCATGCCGAGCGCGCCGTCGTTGCAGCCCATGTCCTCGCAGTCGTTGCGGGCGTGGCGGCCGGCGACGGCGCCGGAGCCAATGACGGCGATGCTGACGTTGGGATTCCGCAGGGGCAGGACGCCGCCCTCGTTCTTGAGCAGCACGATGCCGTCCCGCGCGACGGCTCGCGCGTTCTGCCTGTGCGCGTCGGCCTGCACGTCGCGGCGCAGGTCGATGGTCGGGAAGTCGCCGCCGTCCTGGCCGGTGAGGTACCAGCCGGCGAGGACCCTTGTGACCATGTCGTCGACCCGTTCTGCGCTGACGTTGCCCTGGCGCGCGGCGTCCTCGAGCTGCGGCCCCCACCAGACGTGCCCGCCGGCGTAGTCGTCCCCGGGCATGGCCATGTCCAGCCCCGCGGCGGCGCTGGCGGAGGTGCTGTGCTGTGCGTTCCAGTCGGTGAGGACGTAGCCCCTGAAGCCCATCTCGTGCTTGAGCAGGCCGGCGAGAGCCTCGTCGCTCTCGCAGGCGAATGTGCCGTTGATCCTGTTGTAGGAGCACATGACGGCGGCGGCGCCGGCGCGCAGGGCGTCGGCGAACGGCCAGGCGTAGAGCTCGCGGGCGGTCCTGCCGGGGGCGTCTGCGGAGATGGAGTCGCGCTCGAGCTCCTGCTCGTTCATGAGCCAGTGCTTGACGGTGGCCTGGACGCCCTCGCGCTGCATGGCGGCGACGGTCTCGGCGGCGCCGACGCCGGCGAGGTACGGGTCCGGGCCCCAGCCCTCCCAGCCCCTGCCGCCGCGGGGGATCTTGCCGAGGGGCCCGACGCAGGGCCCGAGCAGGACGTGGACGCCGAGCGCCCTGGCCTCGCGGGCCATGAATGCCCCGCGGTCGCGGATGAGCGCGCGGTCCCACGTGGCCGCGGCCTGGATGGCGGGCGGGAAGGCCGTGGCGGCGGAGGCGAAGCGCGTGCCGAGCGGGCCGTCCTGCAGGCAGAGCTGAGGGAAGCCGATGGCCGGGGCGGGGGAGGTGTTGCCGACGCAGGGCCCGTTCTGCCAGCCGATGCCCGTGACGATGCCGACCTTTTCGGCGAGGGAGAGGGATTGCAGGGCGGACGAGGCCTTGGAGTAGGCGGCGTCCCAGTCCTTGGCGAGAGAGGACGCCGCGACGGCGAGGAGGGCCTGGTGCTTCATGGGGGCGGCGGTGCTGTGGATTCTTCAATCTATGAGATTGAGATCAAGATGCAGGCCATGAGATCAAGATGCCGGCCTGGGTACAGAGAGAGGCCCGAGCCCGGAGGAGGAGGGCAGGGCTCGCCCTTTATGCTCACGCGAGACGCGGCGGCGAAACTGCATTTCGCCGTCGATTCGCGCCGCCGGCCTGGACTGGCTAGGCATGTTGGCCATTGTCTGCAGGTCCAAAGTATGTATTGCGTAGATCTTGTCTCTGTCAGCTCGCGTCGCGGGAGAATATCGTAAGATTGTGCGGAGTTTTAGGGAGGCATTCAGGCTGGGACAGCATGGAGGACTCACCGTGCAGGAATGAAGGGCAGGGCCGGCACGCGTTGGACGCGGGTGTCTCGTGAGGCAATGGCGGATGTCGATCATGATGTGGTTGGATATGAGATGCTTGAATATATTTGGAGATGCATATCTCGAGATGCAATGGATGCCTCGAGATGGATGGATTTCGGAACGCCATGGTGGGATCGAGCGTCGCGCGGGGGTCGGGAATAGCTTCACCGTGGAGGCGGCGGCAGGATGTGGTGGCATCGGGCGACGGCGGCGAAATTGCTTATTGGATGGAGCTGAGCGGCCTGCATGTGGCGATCGGCTGCCGATGGTTGCGCGCGATGGTATTTTCATCATTTCCGACGGGCCATTGTCGTGTGTGGGAGAGGCGGGTGAAGACGAAGACGAAGATGAAGAGGAAGAGGAAGAGGAAGAGGAAGAGGAAGACGAGATGGTATTCGCACTGTGGATGAGGGGGTACAGGGTAAGTCGTCAAGTTGTGCATGAATAGGATGTATAATCTTGTGCATGCTGAATTATGTTTATGCAGGCTCATACGATGGAAGCTCAATGACGAGCTCAATGACGAGCTCAGTGACGAGCTCAATGACGATAATTCAATGACGACTAGCAAAATGACGATGAGCTTGTGATCAGTGAAATGGATGGGACTTGTCGGCGTTAGTCTGGATGAGATCATCATACTAAGACAGCATGACACGATGAGATGACGATGAGATTCGTTCAGTCCGCCTGGTCTCGTGTCTAGTAGGCTTTGAGATGGGTTCATGAGAGATTGTGAGAAGCATGAACGCATTTCAGATGCTGGTTTCAGCATGTCTGACTTTCATGTTACAGATTCATCAACCGCCGGCAGATCATGGAATGAATGAGAAGGTGGATGAGATCAATGCTTTGTTGGCATGTGCGGCATTTCGCTCTCAGGCTGCCAACAGTTATGGAATAATCGAAATAGGAAGCGTTACAACAGATGATATTTATGGATATCAAGAGCGGAAAGGCAGTGATGCCTTGCCAGACACGGATGAATAGACAGGCTGTGACATGGCATTCAAGAGAATACTATCAGCAATCATGATCAAGGCCCCATGTGGTGCTCCATCCTCGATTCTATCCCTGCCATCTCAAGACTCAACACAGGCTCCAGCCTCGCCAGCTTCTCGAACCCGATCCATCCATCCATCGTCCATCAGCCGCATGCCCAGCCTGTAGGAGACTCGATCGTCCAGCAATAGATCACCCAGCACAAAAGAGCCAAGACTCGGGGTGGCTTCCCCCAAAACTCCCGATTGGTCCTCCTCCTCGGCCCCCTCGTCCTCGTCTTACACAGTCTCCCGGACTGATCCTCGTCGACGATGGACCTCGCGCCCTACACATAAGCCCGACTCCCTCGTATATCGGACGGCTCAAGTGCCACAACGCACGCCGGGAGAGAGAACAAAAGAGGGAATCGAATATGTAATCGAGCCGGAGATGAGGAGGGCGCACTACCGCGCAGCTCTCAGCTCTCAGCTCTCAGCTCTCAGCTCTCACTCTCACTCTCAGCCGTTCACGATGCACTGTATGTAGGGAGCATCTCCATGTCCCGGATGCAACCTTCATTTCTCCACGACTTGGATGAATTACCATCAAGAAGAAAAGAAAAACCCTCGGGCGTGCGATGGCTTCGCGTCTCCTCCCTTCCGCCACGCGGGTTCCCACGTCTTTGTCGACTCCATGCTCACCCCGACTCGCCATCCTCCCTCCCTCCTCGATATCGTCAAGAGAACTGGATGAACGTCTTGGCTCGCACCAGCCCCGAACCTCGGGCCACTGCATATCCGGGTCACACCGAGCCGACAGTATCCAGTTCTATTCTAGTCCTTCTTATTCTCCCTTCTCACCACCACCTCCCATGAGCCGGCCAACAGCCCATGTATATTGGATCATCACGTCCCATACGAATCATCATGTCCCGTAAAGCAGGCATCCTTCTCTCTCTAGCTCGGCCGCCGTAGATCCCAAAGCCCACCCGCATCTCGTCCGAGTATCGTCATCGCCTCGCACTTACACGCCGCGAGGCCAACAAGGCCAACAGCCCAACAACCAGCCCAGCAACGACGACCAAAGCCGCGCCAACATCTGCTCGCGCGCTTCCCATCCAACGCACGGGACCTCTTCCCGTCCCCCCTTTGGGCCCCCATCCTCTCGGTAGCTTGATTCTTTGCATGTTAGTGTTATATTATAGTAGAAGTCTGACCCCTTCTATCCCCCCCCCCCTCTTCTTCTCTCGTCATCCCCCGGCATCCCGGCATCCCCCCCCGGTCACCTTCTTCCTCGAGAGAGTCCCGGCTTCAAGTTGATCATCATCTCGCCCCTTGTCCATGCCCGTTCCATGCATCCAACGCTCCCGGAACGACTAACAGCCTCATCTCAAAGACCACAGGCCCTCACATACATATAAGAACCCCTTTTACCTCCTCGACTTTTTCCACCTCGACTCATCACCCTCCCATCCCCATCTCACTTGAGTCCCTCCTTGGATGGCTCGACGCCCGTCTGCTTCATCGTCTAAGACCGCTGAGATGGCCCCCCTCGCAACCGGCTGGCTCCGCGCCGCCCTCGTCCTCGCCTGCTTCGCCGCTCTCGCCCACGCCTCCATCATCCCCGCCGACCCGGTCCTCGCCCCCCACGGCCCCAAGCTCATCACCAAGCGCCAGCGCGACGACAACCGCTGCGGGAGCAACTTTGGCGGCGCCTCGTGCGCCAGCGACGAGTGCTGCTCCGCCGAAGGGTGAGCCCTCAGCCCCTGAGCCCCTGAGCTTTCCTCCTCTGCACGCCCTCAAGCCTTGACTGTAGCAATACCTGCAAACCTCGACTAATATGATATTCAGATGGTGCGGCAAGGGCTACCTCTACTGCTCCGGCCCCGCGTGCCAGATCAACTACGGCCCGGCCTGCGACGCAAACATCCGGCCCCGCGGCGCCGACACCGAGGGCACCCCGCGGCCCCTCATCGGCCGCGTCCCCTACGGCCAGGCCATCTACTCGTGCCAGCGGCCCGGCATCGCCCTGACCTACGACGACGGGCCGTACGAGTACACCGAGCATCTCTTGGATCTCCTGAAGGTATCATCCCCTCTCATCTCTCCCCTCCCACCCCCTCCCCCCCCCCCTTCTCATTTTCCCCCTTTTTCATCCCCCCCCCCCTGTCCTCTTCTCCACCCATCTACCGCAATAGATCATCACAGTAAGCTGACATCGCCTTCTCCCAGCGATCCGGCGTCCACGCAACCTTCTTCGTCAACGGCAACTCCCTCGGCAAGGGCGCCATCAACGACCCTTCCCGCCCCTGGCGCGCCCTCCTCGTCCGCATGCTCGCCGACGGCCACCAGATCGCCTCCCACACCTGGACCCACCAGCGCCTCACCGAGCTCTCCCAGCCCCAGCTCCGCCGCCAGATGCTCTTCAACGAGATCGCCATCGCCGACGCCATCGGCGGCCGCTTCCCGACCTACATGCGCCCCCCCTACTCCGCCAGCAACGCAAACACCGACCGCTGGCTCGCCGACCTCGGATACCACGTCACCTACTTCAACCTCGACACCGAGGGCTACCTGCACAACTCGCCCTCCGAGATCGCCGTCTCCAAGGGCATCTGGGACCGCGCCGTCGAGGGGAAAGACCCATCCACCCTGAGCTACCTCCAGATCGAGCACGACATCGACTACCAGAGCGTATACAACCTCACCGGGTACATGCTCGCGTCGATGAAGCGCAACGGCATCGCAGGCCTCACCGTCGGTGAGTGCCTCAACGACCCCAAGGAGAACTGGTACCGGCGCGTCTCGGGCGGGAACGGAGGCGGCGGCGGCGGCGGCGGCGGTGGCGGCGGGAACGGCGGGAACGGCGATGGCGGCGATGGTGGTGATGGCGGCGGCGCGCCGGAGCTGCCCCCGACAAAGGACGGGCGGTGCGGGCCCGACTTTGGTGGCCAGACGTGCGCCCAGGAGCCCGGCGCGACGTGCTGCTCCGGCGCCGGCTGGTGCGGGAGCACGAGGGACCATTGCGGCGCGGCGTGCCAGCCGGTGTACGGGATGTGCGGGTGATTGGGGGACTTCTCTTTTTTCTTTCAATGGTTCATAATATATGTTTTATACTAGTATTAATATCCGGGTCGGAGAATGGGAAATAGGGGGTATGGATCGGAAAAGGGGCTGTTCATTCAATGTATCCATTCATTTGGTCGTATACACTGTATTCCTTCATTAGGTTGTATCATTACCTCAATATCAAGACTTTGTTCAGACGGTCATCGTGGCACGCCTTCAGAAGAAGCTTGAGCTTCGGATTTGGATTCGGACCCGTCTCAACAGTCAGATGCAAAGGATTCGTCTGCTCAAGTCGTGCCGGCATCCTCAACCATCGGTCTCAATGTCATATTCGCATAAATCTCTACCGGCCATGTATTACTTCGAACCAGGGCTTTTACTCCTCCGCCGCCGCCTCCACCTGCTCCTCCGCCTGCTCCTCCGCTTGCTCCTCCGCCTGCTCCCCGGCCTGCTCATCCTCGCCCGCCACCACCCCGCCGTCCTCCATCTGCAGCCACGCATCCCACTCCGGGAACAGCTCCTCGTCCTCGGCCGGCACCCCTATTAGCTTCGCCACCCGCCCCTTCTTGCTCCTCTCCAGGCTCTCCTTCCACTGCCGCGCCACCCCGGGCGCCAGGCTCGGCTTGTACGTCTGCGCGAACAGCGCCGCCTCCACCAGCCGGCCCGTCCCCGCCAGGATCCCCACGCACCGCTCCACCTCCCCGAGCAGCCACCACGCAGAGAACGCCACGTTGTGCGCCGCCCCGGCCTCCGCCCGCTCCGCCAGCTCCCGCAGGCCCGCCCGGTCCCCCGTCGACGAGTACACAAGCAGCAGCGAGCCCAGGTCCCGCGCGTGCCGGAAGCACTCCGCCGCCAGGCCCACGTCCCACTGCGCAAGCGCCGCGTCCCCGACCGTCTTCCACTTGTGCTCCGCGTCCGCCTGCCGCGCCAGGTCCAGCGCGATCTCGAGCTGGTTCAGCGCCAGCGACAGCTCGAACTTGTGCTCCGGGTCCGTCGCCACCTCCAGCGCAAGCTCCTTGTGGCCCTGGCCCTCGAGGAACCGCGCAATCTTGTTCAGCTGGTCCCCGGGGATCGTCGGCAGCAGCTCCGCCGCCGTCTCCATGTCCTCCCGCAGCACCAGCGTCTGGTACTCCAGCACCGGCTGCGACAGCGCAAACGAGGTCACCCCGACGTCCTTGTCCGCCAGGTAGATGCGCGAGTCGCGCTGGATGTACCCCAGGATGTACATGGGCTTGTCGAAGTGCGACACAGTGTACGTCTGGTCCCCCACCAGGTAGTTGAGCCGGTTGGTGCTGTTGGTGTAGATGAAGCAGTCGCCCACCCACTCGCCCGTCCGGATGCTCTCGTTGACGTCCGTGATGAGCTCAAAGGCAGCCTCCACCCCGTCCTCCTCCACCTGCCCGGACTGCACCGCCTCGGTGTAGTTCTCGCGCGAGAAGCGCAGCACGAAGAACGTGTCCTCGCACGCAATGGCCACCAGCTCGCCGCTGTCAGACCAGTAGACCTAGGAAGGTTGTTAGCGCAAAGGAAGGAAAAGGGAAAGAAAGAAAGAAAGAAAGAAAGCAATGGAAAGTATTCAGAAAGGACCCACCTGCTTGGGTTCCGCCTCGATCCTCCGCACAAGACCACCAGTCGTCCAGTCGAAGAAGGAAACGCCGCCCTGGCCAATGACACCCAGCAGCACGCCCCCCGTGAGGCCGTCCGCCGCGAAGCCCACGTCCAGGCCGCCGCTCTTCTCGACAAAGTTCTTGAAGATCTTGACGCTCATGGGCGACTCCCGGATGGCGTAGTCGTTGCTGTTGTCCTTGGAGGCCCAGACAAAGTCCAGCGCGGAGCC
Source organism: Escovopsis weberi (assembly GCA_003055145.1). NCBI lineage: Eukaryota > Fungi > Ascomycota > Sordariomycetes > Hypocreales > Hypocreaceae > Escovopsis > Escovopsis weberi. The sequence goes on from NIGB01000010.1 coordinate 128,689, forward strand.
GAACGCCTTGTTCCTCCAGGCGAGCGCCGTGTAGATGATGTACTCGCCGTCGCCGCAGACGGAGACGAACCGGCCGTTGGGGGAGTGGGTCAGCGTCTGCGGGTAGACCTCGCAGGTCCCGAGGTCCTTGGTCGGCAGCGTGATGGGCTCGTTGTCCTTGACGGAGACGTCTGGGAAAGCGTCAGCATGGTCTTGGAAAACATACGCATTCTCCTAGGGGCATTTTCTTTTGCGCCTCATGGGAAAGTAAGGAAGGAAAGGCTACCTACCACCCTTGATGATGGAGGAGACGACCTCGTTCTGTCTGGCCCATATTAACTTCCCGGACGAGTCCATGGAGACGGCGGGCTCCTCGCGGCCGAGCTTGATGACGACGGCGCCATCGTCGAAGCCGACGGCGACGCCCTGCTTGCCCTTCTGGTAGGAGACGCACCAGGCGCGCTCGAGGCTGTAGCTGAGGGACTGCTCGAGGCGGTAGGTGTTGGCGTGCCAGAGCTTGATGGTGCCGTCCTCGGAGCCGGAGATGATGACGGGGAGCTCCGGGTGGTAGCAGGCGAAGGAGACGTTGTTGGTGTGGCCCTCGAGGGTGGCAATGAGGGACTTTGTGGTGTAGTCCCAGATCTTGACGGTGCGGTCGTCGGAGGTGGTGAGCAGGTAGGGCTTGTCGGAGTGCGGGTAGTAGTCGACGTGGTTGACGCCCTTTGTCTCGTGGGCCTCGAGGGTGTAGTTTGCGGTGGCGGACCCGAGGCTCCAGATCTTGACGGTGCGGTCGAGGCAGGCCGAGGCGAAGGTGTTTGTGTCCTTTGGGTTGATGGCGAGGCCCATGACGTAGTGGCTGTGGCCCTCGAAGACCTGGACGCACTTCCAGCCCTTGTCCCAGTCCCAGAGCTTGATGGTCATGTCGTCCGAGGCGGTCAGGACGAAGGGCAGCGTGGGGTGGACGCAGATGGCGCGGATGTAGTCGGGGTGCGCCTCGAAGGAGGTGATCTTCTCGGAGGTGTTGTAGTTGTAGACGCGCAGCTGGAAGTCGTCGGAGCCGCAGACGATCCAGTTCTTGCGCGCGACGAAGCGGCCGGCGCGCACGGGGACATCGGTGAGCTCGAACGTCTTGACGATCTGCTGGGTCTCATACGACCAAATGTAGACGTGGCCTGCGAGGTGATGAGCGACGACGAGCAGCCTGTCGGCGAGGGGGAAGGCGGGCAGGGCAGGCGTGCTCGCATTCGGAGGGGGCCGGACAACATACCGCTGTAGAGGGTGGTGAGGATCCATGGCTCCTGGGGATGGAAGTCGATGCCCTTGACTCGCTCGCTGCGAGCGTAGAGCTGGCGCTGCTGGAGGGTCAGCGATGATGTTCTCTTTCATTCCATTTCAACCTCGAGGATGTCGACAATGGAGGAGCCAATTGCGGCGAATTGCAGCCGAGGCTGACCTTTACATCCAGTCTCATGTTGGCGACTGCAGACTGGAGAAATCAATGCTATTGTCGAAGAGCCGAGCTGCTCTGGGTCGAAGGGTTCGTCGTCGTCGTCGTCGTCGACGTCGTCGTCGAGATCGAACAGCGGTCGGTCGGCGACTGAGGTGGTCACGGTCTGAGGTGGGGGTGTTGATCTCGACGGGCAGCAGCAGCAGCAGCAGCAGCAGCGCGGCAGGCAGTCGGCGGAGGGCAGTGCTGTTGGGGAAGGGAGACGAAAAGAGGAATAGATCACACCATGGATCTGCCTGCCGGGTCGTCGTCGTCGTCGTCGTCGTCGTCGTCGGTGGCGGTTGTTGTGCGAAGATGCAATGGCAGCAGACAGGCAGCCGGCCGTGGTGTTGAAGGTCGAATTGAAGACGCAAGTGAGGCCGCTATTGAATGCTCAACTCGAAAATGTGTCCTCGATTCAGCCTCCAGGCTCCTTCAGCGCAGCGACGGCGCTGTTGGCGGGCCTGGCGAGACGCTGGCGGCGATTGGCTGCGCGTGTGGCTCAGTTTGGGGCTGAGGCTGTGGCTGACAGTGCTCTTTCGAGATCTTACTCCTACAGGTAGACTGCCGGTACGGAGCAAATGTATTCCGAGAAGCTACAGCTGACCCGACCCAGCCACAGCTCTCCCACGTTGGTTTCTGTGGCTCAGCCCGTGCCTGGCCGATGCCGCCGCCCGTCTCTTGAAATCGATCAATCAATTGATCAATTCAATCGCAATGGGTCTCGGTGACAGTGATTGTGACACTGTGACACCTCACGACATCATTACCTCTATATTACTACACTACTAAGGTCTCCTGAGTTGAATGTCCCCCTTCATCTTCATCAAAGGGCATGAAACGCCTCAACTGAAGCCAATATTGCCGCGGCCCCAATGAAGGATTGCCTCCTTGCCTCCTTGCCTCGGGCACGTCTACTCATTTACTGTAAGATGGATATCCTCATGTGAGCAGTCCAGTGCGAGCATGGAGTCCAGAATGCCACCGAGGACTGGTCGTACATGGCACTGCAGGCTGCCCGCGATGTCAGCACTACAAGGAGTCATCTTGTGCTCGGGACGCGGGTCCTGCCAATCTCGAGAGGAAACAAGATCAGACACTCGGCCGTTTGCCAGCCCTTGCGGCATGATCAATCAATGCATTGATTGACTGAATGATCCGTCACAGCTGCTCCTCGTTGTCTCATCCCCGTGTTTCGTTTCGTGACCTGACCACTGATGGCCGAGGAGGCGATGACGTCGTCTCATCAATCGAATCCGACCCTTTCTTACTAGCCCTGGCCATATTGCAATCAGCTCCCTTAATACTTGATACGATCCATCGACCTTGATCTTGAGATCAAAATAGAATCGTCTTATATCCCATTCTCTACCTCTACTACTCCGTACTACTACCTTTCTGTCCATCTCGTCGATTCGGAGGTGCAGGTCCCACAGTGCCAGGAACATCACTACTAACGGCGCTAGCGCATGATCCAGGCACATCACAGGCACATCACAGGCACATCACAGGCACTGCCCAGGCACTGCCCAGGCACCGTCACGCCATCCGCAGCCCCTGGAAGGCACAGTGCGCGCCGTCCCTCGATCCATTGATCCATTGATCCTTCCCGCAGATCTGGACGAGCTTCAATCAATCAATCGATCCCTCCTTCGTTCCTTCCCTCCCCCAGATCAACCCATCGCGACTCGCTTCAGCTTCAGACTCTTTTTCTCTCTCTCTCTCTCTTCCTCTTTTCCGCTCTTTTCCCCTCTTCAAAACCCTTCCTTTTCCTCACCACTCAAGCCTCCTCTCCAGTCTCGAATCATCGCCGCTCTCGCGCCTCCATCTCCATCAGCCACGGCAGCACCCATTTTCCGCAATTTACAAGTACATGCTATACATACTAAGGTACTCTTCAGCCCTGGCCTGGATCTTCGCCGAGCTCAATAGACTGATGGATGACGCCCACAGGCCGTAACCCGAATCGTCGCTCCATCCACCATCCATCCACCATCTCGCCCCTCTGATTGATCCAGCCCGCTCGCTATTGATGGTCCATAATATCGCCTGTCAGTGCCGTGCGAGTGCGACTGCGAGTACGAGTACAACAACAACATCCACCACCACCACCACCACCACCACCACCTCCTCCTCCTCCTCCTCCAGCAGAGCGGCCCCGACATTGACCTGACCTCCGAGTCCCTCGCCCACCTTCACCTCCTCCGAGTCTCCGCCCCTCGCCGCCTCCTATTTCCCCACGTCTCCTGTCCTCCTCCTCCATCCGATTTTTCTTCTCTCCTCCCTTCGTATTCGTTCCTCGTCCTCTTTCTTTTCTTTTCTTTTCTTTTCTTCTTTCTCTTCTTTTCTTTTTCTCTCCGCTGCCCTCATCTTTCTTCTCATCTTTCTCTCCATCTCTCTCGCTCTCTTTTTTTCTTTTCTTACTTCTTTCTTCGAACGCGTCCTGTCCGCCCCATCGACTCACTATTACGACATCATCTACTCCGTACCGCACGGCTCCTCTGAACCCGTCATCCACCTCCCACCGCACCGCACCGCACCGCACCGCACCCTCATTGAGAACATATACTCCTACCAGGTCGCTTTGCCTTGCTTTGCGTCGAGCGGATCCCTCGCCCATCGTTCGCCGGCTCGCTGGGGTGCTTTTGAGCTCTGCCTAGCATCAACTATCTACGCACCGACATACATACTCGTACCTTAGTTTCTCTCGCCTGCGGGGCTCCCTCGTGTCTGGATCGCAACGAGAGACGACGCTCCATCTCATAGGCCGACTACCTACTCTTACCAGCCCCCTTGGCCGCCCGTCCTCGATCAAGCCGCCGCCGCCGCCGCTCCTCCTACTCCTCCTCATCAACCACCTCCTCCACCTCCAGTTCTTCTTCTTTCTCCGCCGCATCTCCTTCACCAGCTGCTGGCCAGTCTTTACTCGCATCGGCACGCGCCCCGGCTTGTCTTTCATTCTGCATCATCTCCTTCTTTTCCGACGAAAATCACCCTCAACTACTCAGTAGCTCTCGGCATTTCTTATGCCAAACGCCACAGCCATGTCTTGGAAGCTTACCAAAAGTAAATCACGCTCATCTCTCCCGTCCCTTCTGAGAAATCATCATCATCATTATTATCATCGTCATGATCATCACCTTTCTTCTCGCCCGTCATCGACGTCGTGGAGACTGACATCCGTGCGCGTTAGAACTCAAGGAGACGCACCTTTCACACCTGAGCGCCTTCTCCCGATCCCCCTCGACGTCGACCATCACCGACAAAGGCCTCGAGCCCTTGAGCCCCGGCGCCACCACTCCCACCGCCGAGCATCGTAAGTAGACGGCATCGATTCAATCTCTCCATTCTGTGGGACTCGAGTTTCTGACGCGTCATCCTTCTCTTCTCTTCTCCTCTCGCCCTCTTCTCAGCCCCTGACAATGTCCTCATGGGGGGCCCTGCGACCAAGCCTCCGAAGCCCGGCATTCTCGTCGTCACCCTCCACGAGGGCCAGGGCTTCTCCCTACCCGAACAGCACAAGCACGCCTTCGCCTCCCAGCACAGGAGCTCGCAGTCCTCGTCCGGCGCGTCCGTGACCAATTCCATCCGCTCCGAAGCCTCCCAGCATGCCGCCAGCTCCTACACCAACGGCCAGGACTCGAGGTCCGCCAGCGGCTTCGGGTCGATCCCCACAAACCACGGTCGCATCTCCGGCAAGTACATGCCCTACGCGCTCCTCGACTTCGACAAGGTCCAGGTCTTCGTCAACTCGGTCGACGGCAAGCCCGAGAACCCCCTCTGGGCCGGCGGCAACACGCAGTACAAGTTCGACGTGTCGCGCGTGACAGAGCTGGTCATCCACCTGTACCTGCGCAACCCGAACGCTCCCCCCGGATCCGGGCGGAGCCAGGACATCTTCCTCGGCGTGGCCCGCATCAACCCGCGCTTCGAGGAGAGACAGCACTTCGTCGAGGATCCCAAGGCCAGCAAGAAGGACCGCGAGAAGGCCGCCGCGGAGCACGCCCAGCGCCAGAAGGGCGAGGGCCACTCCGGCGTCGAGTGGGTCGACGTCCAGTACGGCACCGGCAAGATCAAGGTCGGCGTCGAGTACGTCGAGACCCAGACCAACAAGCTCACCATGGACGACTTCGACCTCCTAAAGGTCGTCGGCAAGGGCAGCTTCGGCAAGGTGATGCAGGTGCGCAAGAGGGACACGAGCCGGATCTACGCCCTCAAGACTATCCGAAAGGCTCACATCATCTCGCGATCCGAGGTCGCCCACACCCTCGCCGAGCGATCTGTGCTCGCGCAGATCAACAACCCGTTCATCGTCCCTCTCAAGTTCAGCTTCCAGTCCCCCGAAAAGCTGTATTTCGTCCTCGCGTTCGTCAACGGAGGCGAGCTCTTCCACCATCTGCAGAAGGAGCACCGCTTCGACGTCAACCGATCGAGATTCTACACGGCCGAACTGCTGTGCGCGCTGGAGTGCCTCCACGGGTTCAGCGTCATCTACCGCGACCTCAAGCCCGAGAACATCCTCCTCGACTACCAGGGCCACATCGCGCTCTGCGACTTTGGCCTGTGTAAGCTCGACATGAAGGACGAGGACCGGACGAATACCTTCTGCGGCACCCCCGAGTACCTAGCGCCCGAGCTCCTGCTCGGCCAGGGGTACAACAAGACGGTGGACTGGTGGACCCTCGGCGTGCTGCTGTACGAGATGCTGACGGGCCTTCCCCCCTTCTACGACGAGAACACCAACGAGATGTACCGCAAGATCCTCTCGGAGCCGCTGCACTTCTCCGACGTCGTGCCCTCCGCGGCCAAGGACCTGCTGACCAAGCTCCTGAATCGGGATCCCAAGAAGCGACTCGGGGCCAACGGGTCGGCCGAGATCAAGGCCCATCCCTTCTTCCACGACATTGACTGGCGCAAGCTCCTGCAGCGCAAGTACGAGCCGACATTCAAGCCCAGCGTGGTGAGTTCCCTTGTGAATCCATCTTTGGTCTGCTGTCTTTTGCCATCTTTCCTCGTCTCCTCCTCTTTTTCTTTTCATTTTCTTCTTTCTCTGTTCCTCCCTCTGTCATCTTCCTTGACACCTTCATTCTGGATCTGATGCTAACCCTGGCAGGCCGACGCATTGGATACCAAAAACTTCGACACCGAGTTCACCGAGGAGACACCACAGGACTCGTACGTCGAAGGCCCCGTGCTCTCGCAGACGATGCAAAACCAGTTCCACGGCTTCAGCTACAACCGGCCCATCGCGGGTCTCGGCGACGCCGGCGGGAGCGTCAAGGACCCATCCTTTGTCGGCAGTCTCGAAAATTAAAACAACGCTCGAAGCGCTCGAAGCGATGTTGCGAACAACCAAATGCCTGTGTATGTCGCGCGAATGTGCGGTGCGTGTTCAAAGTTTCTGCGAGCTACAGTGATTCATCTGTCCCATTGGGGCTGCTTCGATATACACGGATTGTCTTGTCTTTCTAATGAGGGGATCTTGTCGTTTTTTTTTTTTTTGTTATTTTGCATGAAAGATGAAGGGTCGATGTGCCTTTGGATCAATGTCTGGATGTCCTTGTTATGCCTGTGGGGGGGGGGGGCTCGATGCTGGCCGGGGAGGGGGGGGGACAAGTTAGAGCGGGTGGAAGCGAGGGGATGAATGGGAGCGTATGCCGTTATTTGTAAGAGAGCCTCTCCGAGACCGTGAAGATGGGGTGATGTGAATCATATACCGGAGTTTGGTAGGAATTGAAGAAATCCATTGATGTTAAGATGATGATTCTTGGGTGGAAGTGGACTGGTGATTGAGATGGCCTCTACGGAGTAGTAGTAGTACTCCGTTCGTACTAACTTACCGGTGATGCCGACTCTGCACAGAGCTGGTGTCTGGAATGCACCCACGCTCCGTATCGTCGGACCAATTTCTAGTCTTGAGGATGTCATCTTTTATGGCTTCCCATCCGCCTGGAGACCGAGATGCTTATTATACCGGTACTCTTGATCGTGGAGGAGCTGAAGCAATAGTCGGTCCTGACCAAAGCGTTGAGTAAGGATATCGTAAGCACACGGCCTCGCGTTCCTGCTGAGTCATCGCGGGGTGCAGAGAAATGATGGAAGGTCATCCCAAGGATACGGAGAAGTACACCGCGGCTGCGCTGGAATCAGGTACCTGTTTGACCTGACATTTGGCCGAGGGATACCTGTCGCGAATCGCAGTGGGTGTACAGGTCCGTACCGCAGGAGGGCAGGATGGCACTCCAACAGTGTCTCAACGCTGCAGGTGCGAATGAGGGGCACCTGCCAGTGGATGGAAGTTTCCCTCCAGAAATAGAGGCTGTTTGGGCGGGAAGGAGCAGTGGGGGGAGCTCTTTCCTCTCTTGAGTCGAGAGATGTAGGATTGAAATATACTCATTGAAATATCATCCTCGTAGAAGCAATTTGATCCTGCATTCTTGATTCGACGGCGGCATCTCGAGTGCGGAGAACGTGGAGGAGCAAAACCTGCTGAGACCCGTGAGTTGCGACCCCGCCGTTGTCATTGCATCCGTCCCACCATCCTTCTCTTCTCGTGGGCCGGGGGAGCTGGAGCTGGTGTCGGAGGATGCCGCGCGCTCCGGCTTTCCGAGTCTTTCCATCCCGGCCCCTCTTCTCGCCACGTCCTCTCCTCTTCTCCTCTTCCCTTCCTCTTCTCCTCTTCTCCTCTCTACCTCGTCTTTTCTGTTTCCAATACAATACAATCGACACGTCGGCATCACCATACTGACCTGTTGACATCCGACAGCGAGAAAGGACATCCCGATCTTCTCGACCCCTCCTCGACCCCTCCACGACCGAAATGGCTCCCGCAAACACGCTGCCCGCCTGGGCCGAGCTCCAGGCCCACCGCGAGAAGATGGGCAAGGAGTTCGTCCTCAAGGGGGCCTTCGCCTCCAACCCGGACCGCTTCGCCCAGTTCTCGCGCACCTTCGCCCCGGCCGGCGGCGTCTCGGCCGACATCCTCTTCGACTTCAGCAAGAACTTCCTCACCGAGGAGACGCTCGACCTGCTCGTGCGGCTCGCCGAGCAGGCGGGCCTCGAGCGCAAGCGCGACGCCATGTTCGCCGGCGAGCGCATCAACTTCACCGAGCAGCGCGCCGTCTACCACACGGCCCTGCGCAACGTCGGCGGCTGGGACATGAAGGTCGACGGCGTCGACGTCATGAACGGCGACGGCGGCGTCAACCACGTCCTGCAGCACATGAAGGAGTTCTCGGAGCAGGTCCGCAGCGGCGAGTGGAAGGGCTACACGGGCAAGAAGCTCACCAACATCGTCAACATCGGCATCGGCGGCTCCGACCTGTAAGCCTCCCCTCGCCGTCTCTCCCCTCCCCTCCTCTTTTTGGGGTATCCAGTGCTGACTCCATTCTCCCAGCGGCCCCGTCATGGTCACCGAGGCCCTCAAGCACTACGGCGCCGACGACATGACGCTCCACTTCGTGTCCAACATCGACGGCACCCACATCGCCGAGGCGCTCAAGGCGTCGGACCCGGAGACGACGCTCTTCCTCATCGCGTCCAAGACGTTCACCACGGCCGAGACCACGACCAACGCCAACACGGCCAAGGCCTGGTTCGTCGAGAAGACGGGCGGCAAGGGCGACGTCGCCAAGCACTTCGTCGCCCTCTCCACCAACGAGGACGAGGTCACCAAGTTCGGCATCGACAAGGCCAACATGTTCGGCTTCGAGAGCTGGGTCGGCGGCCGCTACTCCGTCTGGAGCGCCATCGGCCTCAGCGTCGCGCTCTACGTCGGCTACGAGCGCTTCCACCAGTTCCTCGCCGGCGCCCACGCCATGGACAAGCACTTCCGCGAGACGCCCCTGAGGCAGAACATCCCCGTGCTCGGCGGACTGCTGAGCGTCTGGTACTCGGACTTCTTCCAGGCCCAGACCCACCTCGTCGCTCCGTGAGTGTTGTCTCGGCTTCGGAGTAGTTTTTTTTTTTTTTTTTTTGTTCTTGTCTGCTGACACGAAGATGCAGCTTCGACCAGTACCTCCACCGGTTCCCTGCCTACCTGCAGCAGCTCTCCATGGAGTCCAACGGCAAGACCATCACCTCGGACGGATCCTCGGCCAAGTACACCACCGGTGAGCTACCTTCCATGATGATGAAGATGATGATGATGATGCTGCGAGAGGAACCCCAGACTGACTCCGCCAGGCCCCATCCTCTTCGGCGAGCCGTGCACCAACGCGCAGCACTCCTTCTTCCAGCTCGTCCACCAGGGAACCAAGCTGATCCCCACCGACTTCATCCTGGCCGCGCGCTCGCACAACCCCGTCGCGGACAACCTGCACCAGAAGATGCTGGCGTCCAACTACCTCGCGCAGGCCGAGGCCCTCATGGTCGGCAAGACGGACGAGCAGCTGCGCGCCGAGGGCACGCCCGACGCGCTCGTCCCGCACAAGCGGTTCCTCGGCAACCGGCCCACGACGTCGATCCTTGTCGGCGGCGCCATCGGCCCCGCGGAGCTCGGCGCGCTCATTGTCTACTACGAGCACCTGACGTTCACGGAGGGCGCGGTGTGGGACATCAACAGCTTCGATCAGTGGGGCGTGGAGTTGGGCAAGGTGCTCGCGAAGAAGATCCTCAAGGAGCTGGACGAGCCGGGCAACGGGGCGGGCCACGACGCGTCGACCGGGGGGCTCATGGGCGCCTTCAAGCAGTATGCCAAGATGTAATGCTCACTGGGATCTTGTGACGATTGATGAAGATGACATACGGAGTAGTCTAGCTTGTCCTGGGAAAAAAAAAGAATGAGAGCTACTAGCTTGTCGAGAAAAAAAAATGAATGGAGAGGAGCAGCAATGGCTTGCCTGTGAGAAGTTTTCCGCAGCGCCAGTGACATGCCCGCAATGCGCATTCGTGTCTGCATCATCGTGGCCGTGAGCGGTCGGTGATCACATTGATACCACCCGTGAGCATCCGTGAGAATTGCACGCCGTATGAAAACTCTGTATGTAGATCACTATCACTGGTGGTCGTGTTGGCAACCCGCGACTCGTGACTCGTGAGTGAGTAGTAGTAAGTGTGTAGTCATCGTGTAGTCATTGTAGTCATTGCAGTCAGTGTCATCATATGGCCAGTGTGGTCAGGTCAGATGGTCAGTGAGGCATCGTGAGATCCAATTGATCAATTCCATGTTGGTAGGTAGACCCGCGAGCCCGTTGAAACCGCCATTGTCGGCGGCGGCGTTTCGGCGGCGGCGGCGTTTCACTTGGCATCGTCTTTTGGCGTCCGTCTGCCTGACTGCCCTTTCGAGATCAGGCTTGAAAGGGAATTTGCAAAATTCCTTGAAAAAAAAATTGAGAAAAAGAACTGTAAAGGAATTGGATTGAAAGATTACATTACTAGAATGAATGGAACTGCCGGTACTCCACGTTAGTGCCTCGCCGCCTCGTGCTGATAAGAGGCCTTTTCCACGCTCGAGCAGACGGGCACGATGGCGTAGATTGATGGCCTTTTACTCCATACTCGTACCTGTAATGGTTGATGACAGTGTCCGTGATGGCGAGCAGAGATCAAGACTGGAAGACGGCTGTTTCGGGGAGCACGCGGGTCACTCAGACATCGTGAGGTCATCAACCTCCTCGTGCTGTACCAATGCTAGAGCCCTGCCGTACGAACGCTGCGTCCTGCAGGAAAGAGTAAAGTCGTCCTGTCGGATGGCATCAAATCAATCTCTCATGTTGCCAGACGAGTCTGTCATCACGCATGTCTCCTACTGCCACACGTCAGGCCGAGCAGGGCCGCGAGAATCAAGATTCCGGGAACAAGTCGGAGTACGTGGTGCCTGTATGTATGCGGGCGTGTTGCACAAAAGGGTCAACGTCGTCCAGATCCGCGCAGGGATTCCAGGACGGTACGAGAGCATGTATGTATGTACATGGCATGGGGCGTTCCCTGATTCTGCGGGCTTGCATGGCGACGCGGATCACGGTGCGTCCCTGATGGGCTTCCAGGAGAGCAGCCCCTCAATGAGCGACAATGCGCGACAATGATCAAACACACGAGGACCCAATTCATTGTATATCATTGACTTGTTCAACTGAAGCCATCTCCGTGTATTCCCAGGGCATCGTGATTGTTGCGTGACTGAATCGGCTTGGGTCTCAGCAGGGATCCGGGAGGCAACCGGATGAAACGACGCCATGGATGGATCGTGGCCATGTTTGTGGTTACATGTGCGTTTTGCGTGATATTCGGAATTACTCCGTGTCCTTTGCAACGAGGTATTTCCCGCTCATCGGACCCGGTATGTATGTCGAGGATGCGTTTGCCATGACTCGATTCGATTCCATTCGGGAGTACGAGTACTCGACCATGTTGCCAATGACACGTCCGGGTTGACAGCGCCAAAGGAGTCGAAGTTGGACAATCAATATCAATGACTCCTTGTGCGGAGTTGTCCCGAAGCCTGCAGCGCACAGCCACTCACTGCATTGGTGACGCGACCTCAGGAGTCAGGACGTCATCCAGCTTGCCTCGACAGCACTGCACAGTCCTATCGGTACTCCGTAGAAGAGAAGGACCAAGATCCGTCCATCGTTGCCGTGAGAATTGCCTTATCAAACTGAAGCTCTTGGCTGCTTAAGGCCATCCCGCTTGATCAGGACATCGTTGAGGGATATTGTCCTGGGTGTCTAGGACTTGGGCCAAGTCCTACGGCAAGCCGCCAGCCACAGCCACAGCAGGCCGTGTGCGGCCGTGCCCGCCTCGTTCCACGTTACATCACCTCGCATCGCCGGCGAAACAGACAGGCCATCTTCATCCGAGCGGGTTGGGCTAGCTATCAGATTCTCCGTCCCTGCCTCAGATATCACGTCTGCCGGTCCGCTTGCCTCTTTGTCCCCTATCGAACACAAGGAACGAATTGGCCCGTCGACGAGATTATCTCGGCCTTTCTCTGAATCAGACTCATGCTGTGCATGAGAATCGTATTGCGGATGACGTTTTGGAACAAGTGCGAGCCCGCAGCGTCCACAGCTGCAGCTTCTGCTTGGCTGGGAGCTCAGAGGGCGCCCCGCTCTAGGGGACCCCCCCCTCCCGGAGGCTTGACCGTATGGATGGGCCTGGGAAGGGGATGAGGGGGCCGAAGTGGAGAGCCGAAGCGGAGAAGCCAAGTCCGAGTGCCAAGGTTCAGCAGACGGCGTGCCAGCTCCACAGCATCGAGGTCGCATTCTTGCAATCTGTCCAGCTCGGATCGTCGTGGCTCGCTCGATCGCAGCTTTCTTCGATTTGAACCTTTGGCAGGATTAGCATTGGAAGCCTTCGATACCCAGGGATAGGAAAAGAATAAGAAAGGAACACGCAAGCCCGGCACTCTCCTCTTGTGTACCAGTACCGGTACGCTGAACAAAGACCCGTTGGCATACAGTATGCACCTCGCGAGCCGGGATGCCTCCGCGTCCATCTGGAGACTGGCTCGGGGTGCAGGCGTCCCCCCCCCCCCCCCCCGCCGCCCCGCGCACCTGCTCCC
>NIGB01000010.1:153996-183282 GCA_003055145.1 Escovopsis weberi
GGAGGGGGAGGAGCCGACGAGGGGATTGTGTCGGTAGGTGGGGGTGGTGGCGGAGGAGGAGGAGGATTGCGACTGGGACGGGTTTCGGGACTGGAAGTGCCGCGGGGGTTGGGATGGCGGTGGGAGGCGGACGGCGATGGAGGTTGAGAATGCGCGTGCGGGAGCCGGGGATGCGATGGCCCTGGCGAGCGCGGCGCACCGTAGCGGGAGGGCCCTATAGAGGTTAGTATTGAGCGTCAAGGCATTGACATGACAGATTGAGGCATAAGGGAGTCCAATTGAGACGTACATGCTTGCGACTGGGTTGCTGCGATGGCGATGATGATCGAGGATGCTCGAGGTGGCGGATCGAGGTTCGAGACGGGGAGGTTGAAACTGATGAAAATGCGGCGGGGCGGATTATCGTTTATGCGGGGCGCGGGTGCGTTTCTGGCTTGAGCCGTGATTTGGCGTCGTGCGCCTCGACTTTTGGACTGGACTTTTCCCAGACAAATGATCAACTCCGGCATCACCATTGCAACCCAGCGTTTCTTTGCCATCCATTCGAGCCGCGGTCCGAGATAGGAAAAAGCGGCATACGAGAGAAATCTTCGAAAGCGCTGAGTCGACTCACAGCATCTCCACATAGCCAGGCGAGTGCGGAGGAGAGTGCGCCACGCGAGCCGACGTTCGGCCCAGTCTCAAGATGGCGTACAATTCATACGGAGGTAAACACTCGAGAGGTGAACCATATTGGCCGGTGGGCTTCCACGGAGCAGCAAATTGACCAAGGTAATAGGACACGGGCATCATCACTACGGCGCGCCACCGGGTTATGCGGGTGGATATCCAGGCGCGGCCCCGGGCATGGCCGCGCCGCCTGGCTTAGGTGCGTACCTTTCCCTTTCCCCCTGGTGTCAAAAGGCGCCCGGAGCCTCTCACCCTCGATGGCGATGTATATTCGCGACGCGGATTTCTCGATGTGAGTGTCGTGGGCATGAGCTGACCCGCTGACGGACGCAGGACCCCCGCCAGGCATGCCCTCCGCCCCGGGCATGGCCCCGCCGCCCGGCATCCAGCAAGCAAACGCCCCGCAGGCGAGCCGCCCGAGCGGCCTGCCGCCCAACTTCCAGGCGCCGACCAACATGCCCAACATCAACTTCAACGCGCCCGTGATCCGGCTCGGGACGGGCGCATCCGCGGCGGGCGGGCGGTCGGACGAACGACCCACGCCCTCGGGGCGGGCGGGGCTCGGCGCGGATAGGGGCCAGGAGCAGGGCCGCGGGGCCGCGCGCGAGACGCTGCACGCGCTGGTGCCGCCGTCGCACGAGGACAAGCTGCGGACCATGTTCGTGCAGCAGATCCCCGAGGGGCTGGGCGGCGACGAGGGCGTGCAGAGGCTGCTGGGCGCGGTGGGCAAGCTGCGGCGCTGGGACCCGTCGGCCAGCGTCCTCGAGGAGCACAAGGGCGCCAAGTTCGGGTTCGCGCTGTTCGAGGACCCGGAGTCGCTGGCGACGGCGGTGCGGCTGTTCAAGGACGAGGGCGTCGAGGTGCCCGTGAAGCGGCAGCCGGGGACGAGCGAGGCGCCGGCCGGCGACGACGCCTTCGACGGCATCGAGAAGACGAAGCTGCAGGTCGCCGTCGACCAGAGCTCCATCAGCTACCTGGAGACGTACAGGGCGGGCAAGGAGGACCAGGACGCCGAGTCGAGGCTGGAGTCGGCGAGGGCGGCGCTCGCCCAGGTCATCCGGGAGCTCTTCTACCCGCCCGTGGGCGCGACCGCGGGAGGCGGGGCGGACGCCAACGGCGACGCGACGATGGCGAACGCGGAGACGGAGGAGAACGTCGAGGTGGTCAACATCCCGCTGGCGCAGGAGGACGAGCTCGCCGACATCCCCGCGGAGATGCGGGAGGTCGTGGCCGGGGAGATTGCGGCGTTCCGCGAGCGCAGCAACCGCAGGGACATGGAGCGGCTGAAGCGGGAGGAGGAACTCGAGGAGGTGGAGAGGCGGCGCAACGGCGCGTCGCGGCCGTCGCGGCTCGACTCGCCGCCGGGCAACTCGAACAACGTCCCGCTGGGCCCGCGCGGCAGCACCGTGCCGAACGCGCCGTCCGGGCCCAAGGGGGGCGCGCAGGGGGCGCAGAACCAAAACGGCAGCAGCCGGGGGGTCTCGTTCGTCAACGGCGGGGTCAGCAACGCGGAGCTCTCGATCCACCAGCGGGAGGACGAGGACACGGACGCCAGCGACGAGGAGCTCTACCGGCGGGCCAAAGCGGAGAAGCAGGCCGAGGAGGACAAGCTGTACAGCGAGACGGAGCGGAAATGGGTCAACAGGGAGCGGTCGCGGCAGGCGGCGCTGGACCGGGAGCGGGAGCGGGAGAAGCACGAGGTGGAGTCGCTGGAGCGGAGGAAGCAGGAGCAGCTGGAGCGGGAGACGACGTGGGACGACGAGCGGGAGGCGAGCCGCAAGACGCACATCTACCACCGCGACCGGGCGGCGTGGGCGCGGAAACGGACGGCCGACCGGGCGGAGGAGGAGGCGCGGGACGAGGCGGACCGGCTGGCGGAGCAGGCCGAGCGGCGCCGCGAGCAGGCGCAGCTCGAGCGCGCGCGCGGCATGGCCGACTCCTTCCTGGACCAACAGGCGCACGAGATGGAGCAGCGGGAGGCGTCCTCTGCTGCTGCTGCCGCCGCCGCCGCCGCCACCGCGTCAGCAGGAGCAGGCGCGGCATCGCCGGCGGCCGCGGCGGCGCCGCAGCCGTTCAAGCTGTCCCTCGGCGCGGCGGCGCAGCGGGCGCAGGCGTCGCGGGCGGGCCCGCAGCGGCGCACGATCGCCGAGGTGGAGGGCCTCCTGGACGACGAGGAGGCGGAGGGCACGAAGCGGCAGCTGGTGCCGATCCAGATGGACACGAGCGCGGCGGGGGCGGGGATGACGGAGGAGGAGATCTCGCAGGCGGTGCGGGCGCTGGCGCAGGAGATACCCTCGGAGCGGGAGGGCCTGTGGGCGTGGGACGTCAAGTGGGAGTTTATGGACGACGCGGCGGTCAAGGACAAGCTGCGGCCGTTTGTGGAGCGCAAGATCGTCGAGTACCTGGGCGTGCGGGAGGAGATGCTTGTCGAGGCCGTGGAGGACCATCTACGCAAGCACGGGGCGCCGGGGGCGCTGGTCGAGGAGCTCGAGGGGGTGAGTTTCCCTGTTGTTGAATTCCCCTTCTGCCTAACCCATCCCATCGCTTTACATCCCGGTTTCTGAATGCTAACGTGAACGTGTCTTAGGCCCTGGACGACGAGGCGGAGGATCTTGTCAAGAAGCTCTGGCGCATGGTCATCTTCCTGACCGAGTGCGAGAAACGGGGTCTCCCGGCATAAATGTACATCTCCATACCAAATCTACTTCTAATGAGACCCAAGAGCCACGGCCTTTTTCCCGCGATGAATGCCCAGTGATGCTGCGATCATGCTGTGCTTGCTGTGTTGTTGAAGCTGTCGCTCTATGTACATACTCCAGTCTCCCGATAGGAATATAGATGTCATTACCGGATCCATTGACATCGAAGCAGGATCTCAGATCTTGTCACGTGAAGCTTCCGTAGCTCAGTTGGTTAGAGCTTCGTACTAATACTTGCTCCTCGAGCTAGTCTTGGTAATGCGAAGGTCGCAGGTTCAAGCCCTGCCGGGAGCATTTTTTTGACCTTTTTTTTTCCTGTCTAATCGTCAGTCATCCTTTTTGACCAAGAATCTCTTTGCATCAGAACATCGTTCTATAAAGAATCGATTTCTTCATTCTGCCGTCCTCTGGTTCCATCGAGCTGATGGCCGATTCGCACCTGTGACCATTGCTTGGATGACTCTTTCCACGATGGCTTCCACGTGACTGTCCCAGGCGGCGTGGCCTTTGCTGCCTTTGCTGCCTTCGCTCCGCCAACTTCTCTCTCTCTCTCTCTTTCTTCATCCCATCTTCATCATGGTTCGCGGCCGAGCTTCACTGGGCGTCAGCACGCCTTCTCGTACTCCCACTATATTGTCTATATTGTTGAGAGCGGCTAACCTGCACCGCCGGCGCATGACTGCCCGCAAATTGAACTCTATATTACTGACTCAGGCTCCATGGGTATGAGCACCGAATCTCTCTCCTGATGCGTCAACACGTTCACCTCCCCTCAGCTCAGCTGCCGTCCTTTCTCGCCCCCTTCTCGAAGCAGCAATTAACCACTCTTCACTAATGCATGCACTCTATCAAAACCGTGCTAGGTCCCACTTCTCCCCACATGTTCGTCTCTGTCCCGTCCTGTCTTCTGTCTGCGATGCCGTTATCCCCACAGAAGCTGAGACACCTGCTGATGACATCCCCCAGACTCTTCACTCCTTGACAAGCAGCTATGAGCATACTCCTCCTCCTCTGTGGGTAGTTGGACTGCGCATAGCTGAAATGCATGAGCACGGTGCGGGCACCTCTCGCGATGGATGGAGGGACCGGCAAGTGTTTCGGCAAGACTGTCCTTGTTCTCTGGAGTTCCCTCATCGACCAGTAGGAGTGTCACTTTCATCCCATTCAGGAGGACGTCCTCACCTCTCCGTGATCCATCCATTGAGGCTCATTCTGGGGCGGTCCAGAGTATCCGAGCCCGAGCGTTGCGTGAGATGAAAGCCTTCAACCTCATCTTCTGCGTCGTTCAAGCAGTGCTGGTCGTCTTTCCTGCTTGCAGATCACCCGATCTGGGCGCCCCCCGAGATGGCATACACGACTATACCTCGTCCGTGATGGATGGGGTGCCGTCGATCTGACAAGGCCGACAGGAGTCTCATTGCGTCTGCGGAGACATGGATGAGGTTGGGCTTCGACCAAGGGCTGGGGTCGGTTGCAGAGCTCATCAAGCACGAGGATTGGTCTGCTTCTCGGCTCTGAAAGTCGAAAGGCCCAATCTCAAGCTGCGTGCGGATGATCGCGATCGGCGATGATGGCTCTCGATGATCAAGGCCTTGCTCGGATATTGACGCATCTTGGGTTCCCCATCAGCCCCGTCTGAAAGAATTTAAACCCCCGAGCTCGACCGTAAATTGGAAGACATCTCAGACAAACCCAACAAGCCATCACCTTCATCATTTGCTTGAACACCGCTTGAACCCCTTTCTTCAACATTTGCTCATCAAAGCAACGCTTTTTCAAGATGTCCCGCGTTCGGAAGTCCATCCATAAGCTCGAGGAAGATTACAATAACGGCAAGAAGGCCGAGCTCGAGAACCTGATTAGGGCCTTTCGTGGGATCCAGAAACTGGACCCATCCCACCCCAACTCCTTCTTCAGAATTGCCTCGTACCACGGGCAGCCATTTCGGGGCCCTGGGGTAACAGACGATCATTGGTGGGGGGGCTACTGCAACCACCGCAACGTGCTGTTCCCAACATGGCACCGGGCTCATCTCTGGCGGCTCGAGGAGGCGCTGCGCTCAATCCCCGGGTGCGAAGACGTGACGCTGCCATACTGGGATGAGCTGCTTGACGAAGAAACACCGCTGCCGAAGATCCTGACATCCCCAAACTTCCCGTTCGATCAGGTGGACGAGCCAAACCCTCTGTACTCGTACAAGCTGCAGCAGAAGATCAATTACAATCTCACGGGGGGGAAACAACGCTTTTCAAAGCACCTGGGCTACGAAACGGTACGAATCCCGCATTGCGGGCTTGTCGGGACCGAGAAGGAAAGGAAGAAGAGCGAAGCGCGAAACGCGTTGTTCACCAACGCGAAAACAAACGCGGCGTTGCTCAACGAAAACGTCAAGTCGACATTGGATCGCGTGCCCCATGGTGTCAGAGGCTTTCCCGAGATTCCGGTGCGGCAGTGGTTCCAGCATTGTCTCGAGGCGCCCAACTACACCGTCTTCTCGAACAGCAACTCCCGAGAGGAGTGGTTGAAGAGTTCTGGTGAAGGCAACAAGCGCTGGGCCGTCTCGCTCGAGTCGCCGCACGACGCTATTCACGTCGCCCTCGGCATGCCTCCGAAAGAAGATGCCGACAAGTCTGACAAAGCCCACGGCGACATGGGCTTCAACGAGACCGCCGCTTTCGACCCCATCTTCTACCTGCACCACTGCTTCATCGACTATGCATTCTGGTTGTGGCAGAAGAAGCACAAACAGACAACAAAGCTCGTCCTGGGCGAGAAGGAGGTCAAGGACTACCCCGGTACCTTCGTCGGGCAACTTGGACTGCCTTATCTGCCGCCGGGTACGAAGCTGACCATGGCCACGCCGCTGTACCCCTTCCGCCGTCTGGACCAGACGTATATGACCTCAGATGACGTGACCGACATCACGGCCATGGGGTACGTTTACGAAAAGGGCTCGCTCGATTTGCTAGATGAGCACAGATCTAGCATTCCGCTGGTCCTAGAGAAGATGGTCGGGTACAAGTACATCTTTGACATCAGCCGGAAAGATGTCCCAGGGTCATTCATCATCCGAACTACTCTCGACATCGGCAAAGAGAGGATCGAGATTTGGCGCGAGCCCGTTCTGAGCCGCCTAGACGTCAGCGATTGCGCCAACTGCCAGAACAAGCTCGAGGTTGGCTCGTTTGTGCCCATCTTCGAAGGCATGATTGACGCGATTGCTAGCAGAAATCCCAAAGAAGACGTGATGCTTGGCGTGGATATTCAGACATTCGACCGGACCTTGGCTTTCCCGAAACACCAATTCGTCCGACGATCAACAGTTGAGAAGGATTATCCTCGAGCTCAAGTCGAAGAATTGAAAGAATTGGAAGGGGCAGGGGAAGCATTCAAATATATGCCAAACACTCGCGGGATTTTGGTGCCTCTGGCCGGCAAGTTCACCGGCGATGTGGACCGCTTTAAAGTCGTAGACAATGGCTTCGAGCTTTTCTCAGATCTAGGCAAAGAATGGAATGGTCCTAAGATCCGAGATATCAGTTTCTAAGTCGATGGTGCCATGCTGCAGGCGGGTGAGGATCAACTTGAGCTGGATTTGCGAATTGAGAAGGAAGTCGGCAGGATCGGAGAACAGGATTAGGTATCTCAACGCCCATTTGGAATCACGAATCGGATTGAGATTTGATTTGAGTCCAATGCCATCGTTGAAATCTCATGATGATCTTTCAGTTACCCAGGGTTGTTTGTGATGTCCTCACCTCACCGACGACTCAGCCACGCAGAATCAACATCTCGACGCCTTGATGAACCATTCCCCTGACGATGAGCCACGTCGTGAGATTCTCAGTTGGAGACCTGCCCGTACATATCGAGGGACCACTCCGTATACATACCTGTAGGCACTCCGCTCGAGCTGGCGTCCTCGGACTTGGCGCCAGGCCGGTCCGGATAGCGCGGACGCTACCGCCCGTCAGCGGCTCATCCCATCACCCACCTCGCCTCCTCGTGCGCAGCATCGTCCATCTTTTGCCGCTCTACGGAGTACGGAGTACTGCATATCTCTCGCGAGTCACCGTCAGCGCTTCCAGGGGCGATCAGTAATCCCCTTCCCCCTAAGATCCTAAAAGAAGACCGGAATTGGCTCGCCAGGCCCCCTTGATTCCCTGCCCCGCACGGATTTCGGAATTCGGCGCGATGCAGCTAAACGGCCGCGAGGCTCCGCGTGTTCGTGAGGGGTCAGACGTCAGCCTCCTTCCCCCCGGCGAGGTCTTGTGCATATAAGGCCCCCCCCCCAATTCGACCCCCTCCCATGCCATGCCTGGCATCCATTGAGTCGATTCTTGGGACTATAAAGCACCGGATATACTAGACACCGAACGACGGATCCGACGAGGAATACTCCGTATACACACATCCGTGCTTGAGAACGGCCACGGCGCGAGTCCAAGCAGCATGACCGTGCAGAACTGCCACCCGGCCAAGAAGGTCGCCGTCATCGGGGCGGGCATCAGCGGCATCCAGGCCGCGGCGTACCTCCTCCGGCAGGGCCTGCAGGTCGTCGTCTTCGAGCGCTCCAGCGAGCCTGGCGGCATCTGGGTGTACTCGGAGGAGCCGTCGCCGGAGCCGGTGTGGCCGTGCACCAAGGCCTCGGTCGGGGACTACCAGCCGACGAAGCCGGGGCAGGCGTCTCTCCGCAGCAGCGCCGACACCAACGGGGCCGCCAACGGGGCCGAGTTCGCCTACGCCTCCGACGACGAGGCGCGCAGGGCGTTCGCGCCCGGCAGCGCGCTCTGGGCGGGCATCATGACCAACGTCCCGTCGTGCCTCATGGTCAGCAACCTGGCCCCCTGGCCCGCGGGCACCAAAAGCCTCATCCCACACGCGCAGGTCAAGACGTACGTGCAGGCGCTGGCGGCGGACCACGGCGCGCACGGCGTCACCGAGTACAACACGCGCGTCGAGGAGCTGCGCAAGGCGCCCGGCGGCGACAAGTGGGATGTGCGCACCGTGACGCTGCAGGGCGCCGGGTGCGCGCTGCTCGAGCGGACGTGGCAGTTCGACGCCGTCGTCGTCGCCTCGGGCCACAACTGGCGGCCGCGCGTGCCCGACGTCCCGGGCCTGGCGGAGTGGAAGCGGCGGTTCCCGGGCCGGCTGATGCACTCGATGCAGTACCGGCGCCCGGAGTTCGCGCGGGGCAAGAGCGTGGTGGTCGTGGGCAACGGGGTCTCGGCGCTCAACATCTGCGAGGAGCTCGTGGCCGTCGGGGCCAAGAGCGTCGTCCAGGCCGTCCGGCAGCCGGCCGAGCTGCCGGCGCACATATGGCCGCCGAGCGTGCGCCGCGTCCAGGGCCTGGAGCGCTTCGAGCTCTCTGAAGAAGGAGAAGAATCAACGCTCGCCGACGGCGCGCCGATCCCGGGGAGCATCCACCTCCAGGGCGGCGAGGTGCTCGAGGCGGGCACCGTCGACCACGTCATCTTCACGACGGGCTTCCTCAACAGCCTGCCGTACCTCTCGCACCTGCACGAGGACGACACGGCCCCCGAGGACGCCGGCCCGCGCACGCTGGTGACGTCCGACGGCAGCCTGACGCACAACCTGCACAAGGACATCTTCTACATCCCGGACCCGACGCTCGCCTTTATCGGCCTGCCCTCGGACTCGGCCACCTTCCACGTCTTCGACTTCCAGGCGCAGGTCGTCGCGCGCGTCTTCGCGGGCAAGGCCGAGCTGCCCTCGGAGGCGGCGATGCGCGAGGAGTACGCGCAGCTCGTCCGCGACAAGGGCCTCAAGAAGCGCTCGCTGCACAGCCTCCGGGCCGCGGGGGAGATTGAGTACGTCCAGGCCCTCGTGGACTGGTGCAACCGGGACGCGGAGAGGCTCGGGGCCGAGCAGATAAAGGGCCACAGCGACGAGTGGAAGCAGCAGCGGCAGCACTTCTACAACCAGGTCATTGCGCTGATGAAGGGAGAGCCGGGGGCCGTCTGGCCCGGCTCGGAGTAGCCAGTAGATCTTGGCCCATCATAGAGCTCGACAATAGATATCGATTTTTTTCTTCCTTGATCGTGGATCGTGCTGGCTGCTCCCATCGTCACCTGCATCTGGACTGTTGTGAGATGGCCAAACTGGGTGGCTCCAGCTTGTGGCACATCCAAGGCCGGTGAGCAGTCCTCCGCAGGCATCCTCGGTCTAGAATGCTCCACATATCCGGATCGATCAGTGTCCCCGGGCCGAGATCAAGTGCTCAGCGGCGAAGTCGATATCGAGATATTGAGGGTCCATCTCGACAGTCTGGGCCCCGCGATCCGAGCCTGGTTGTGGCACCATCCGCACTTAAAGACGTGAATCCATCCCGATGAAGCCAACTTCAGATCCTCTTGTGCACCCGCACCCTCTCATCAATATTCCTTGGGCCATCCGCGTCCGACAGATCTCGGACAGTATCGAAATGTCGAAGTCAACTCTGTGTCTCGAATCGTTGCCAACCAACAGCTCCTATTCGACTGATTAGTCATCCTCAAGATGGCCGCAGCCGAGGTTGTTGGTGTTTGCCGGCATCGCCATCTCCATTTGCCGAGTCCAAGGAGTCCCATTTTCAGCCTCACTCGCCCCCTCGCGCCGTCCGGTAAGTCCTCCTGTCGTTTCGTGGTTGTTTGTTGCGTTGCGTTCCCAATCATCCTCTTGAGTGCCCTTCCCATCATCCTCATCCTCATCCTCATCCTCATCCTCATCCTCATCCTCATCCTCATCCTCATCCTCACCCTCATCCTCATCCTCATCCTCCCGCCTCACCATGTCCAAGTCCAACTTCACCACGCCTCCCCCGGCCGTCACAGACGTCCTCATCACATTCCCCTTCCCGGGTATTCTTCTCGTCACCCTGAACCGCCCCAAGCAGCTCAACTCCATCCCGCAAGACCTGCACTCCCGCCTCCACGCTCTCTGGTCATGGTACGACGCCGAGCCCTCCCTGCGCTGCGCCGTCCTCACGGGCGCCGGCCGCGCGTTCTGCGCCGGCGCCGACCTCAGGGACTGGAACCAGCACCACTCGGCGACCCCCTCCGGCTCCGGGTCCTCCGGGGCCTCCGGCGCGGCGGCCCCCCCAACGGCCCACGCCGTCGGCGGCTTCTGCGGGCTCAGTAACCGGCGGGGCAGGAAGCCCATCGTCGCCGCCGTCAACGGCGTCTGCATGGGCGGCGGCATGGAGGCGGTCCTCAACACGGACCTGGTCGTCGCCGCGGCGGACGCCAAGTTCGCCCTGCCCGAGGTGCGCATCGGCGTCATGCCCATCCAGGGCGCCCTGCCGCGCCTCGTGCGCAGCGTCGGCATGCAGCGCGCCTCGGAGATGGCGCTCCTCGGGCGGACGTACACTGCCGACCAGCTGCTGCGGTGGGGGGTCGTCAACCGCGTCGTGCCCCGCGAGGAGGTGCTCGAGACGGCGCTCCGGTGGGCCGTGGAGCTCGCCGCCCACTCGCCCGATTCCGTCATCGTCACCAAGGAGGGCCTGCAAGGCGGGTGGGACGCAGAGAGCCCGACGGCGAGTACGGACCGCCTCCTGCATGGCCTCTACAAGAGGGTGGACGGCGGAGATAACATGAGGGAGGGCATCCTCAGCTTTGTGGAGAAGCGCAAGCCAGTGTGGAAGGACAGCAAGCTGTAGGCGGCCGGCCCCCTCACAAAAAAACCTCCAGATGACAGATTCCGTAGCGCGCAAAAGTGATTCCCTTTTTCTCTTGAACCATCAATCCATGATTGGCTCCCGTATTCGCAGGATTCCCGGTGAGATGGGCATAGTGCTGACCTCTTGGGATGCGCTATCCCTTTCGGCTGTGTCTTGGATCCGCATCCGTCTGGCCAGACTCGACATTTTCCTCGAAAATTGGTTCCCAATGGAGACAAGGCTGGCATCTCCTCCCGGGCTGAGTCCCCCATCCCATCAGCACCCCTCCTTTCTGGCGCTGACGAGCCCAGTCATCCAGGACCAGCACCGCGACCGACCCGAGTATCGAGAATCTCGTACATACCTGGTGTGTGCAAGGGAACGGCCCGCCGTGAAGCCAGCCATTGGTCGGCTGGCGTTGAATCCCAAAGTCCCCAATGATCGCGATCTCGAGCCGACCTCCCTGATTCAGGCTAGCAGCGTCGCCCGTCGAGCAGCCTTATTTGCATCCCTCGTCCCGTCATAAACTCGGACTCGCATTTCCGTGTGCACCGGTATGCCGCATGCCGCACGTCTTCTCGTCACACCGGGGCGGAGGAGACACGGGCATGCCATGCAGATCCGCGGAACGAGCGACTCGTCGTCGCACGCAGCCTCTTTCATCTGGAAAAGCCGACTTGCATCTTCCCCGGCATGGCCAGCGGCCTGCCGTGCAACCCCTCGCGGGAGCTATTGGCTCGCCAGCTCGGCACGAGCATGTGCAGGCAAGCTTTGCCAATGCCAGGTGCAAGGAGGCGGATGATGTTGGTCTCCACACACTCGGTGCGTCCCTGCGATGCCACTGGCCGGGTCGCGGATCCAGATTCCATTAATCCAACGCCTGAGCACACTCCTTCGGCGTCTGCTGGTTCGACTCCCTGAGACACGGATGATTCCTCCAACTCCTTCGACCGGTTCGACCACCGCTTTTTCTTCGCCCTTCTTCAAATTCCACCATCTCCCACGGCTGGGGAAGAAAGGCTGCGCTCTCGCATGGTTTCCCCACTAAGAAGATCCACCTCGTCCTCTTCGTCGTCCTCCTCGGTCCCTGGTCCGCGATCCACAGGCACTGGTGCTGTACGGTGATGCGAGTCCGCTGAGAAAGGTGTTTCTCAGCTCCTGCACTAGGTCCCGGCACGCTGCGTCAAGACCGGGGTCCGTCGTATCCAGGGCGCCCAGCCAAACCCAAGGCAATTAGCAATCTTGGGTTCCATGCCTCCTTGCACCGAGTGTCTCGCGGACAAAGCTGGCAGCTCGGCGTCTCTGGTCAGCCTTGTTGGAAGGGAGATGCCCGTAAAGGCCGGTCGTCGCGAGGGATCCATCTGGCGAGGCCGACATATTTGAGGGTGACACTCCCTCGCTGCACTGCCTTTCCTGTAGGTCTTATATGACTGTTTCGAACCTCCAACTCCCTCCTCCCCCTTCTGCCACCCCAACAGGCAAGGCGATCCCGCGATCTTCGACTGGCAGCCTCGCACCTTGCGTCCCTGATAAATATCGTGGACGGGACTGCTCATCCGTCCTTCATCATGTTCTCCACGGAGATGCTTGACCCGGGCTCAGCTGAGCATTACTATCATAGGGGCGAGACGAGGTCCAGCATGGATTCATCCGCGCCACCGGTCGGTGATCGACCACCGAGTATTGCTCTGCGGACGAGAGACCCCAAGAAGCTCATCCTCTGCTTCGACGGGACGGGGAACAAATTCCACGGCGACGAGAGCGATAGCAATATCCTCAAGATCTTCCGCATGCTCGACCGCACAGCCAACGACCAGTATCACTACTACCAGCGTAAGTGCTCCGCACAGCTCTACACAAAGAGGGAAACCCTGCTGGTGTGACCCTTTCGCTCCTGCTCGAGGGGACTGACGGCCGAATGCACAGCTGGAATCGGGACTTACGTGATCTCCACCTCGCTGTCGCGCACAAGCCTGTCGTCTCGCGTCCGATCATGGTATCAGAAGGCGAAAGATTCGGCCGTGGGGTCCTCGTTCGACCAGCACGTGGTCGGCGGCTATCGGTTCCTGATGCGCTTCTACAACCCGGGCGATGAGATCTACATGTTCGGCTTCAGCCGCGGCGCCTACATCGCCCGCTTCCTCGCCGAGATGCTCGACCACATCGGATTGCTGTGCCACGGAAACGAGGAGATGGTCTCGTTCGCTTGGAAGGCCTTTTCTCAATGGCAGTGCCGCCCCGGAGGCGGTGGCGGCCACGACAGGAAGTCCCTGAGGGAAGAGCGCAAGAAGATCGAGATGTACGAGTTCATGAAGGGTTTCCGGGAGACTTTTTCGAGGCCCGTCGGCAGGATCCGTTTCCTCGGTCTCTTCGATACCGTCAACTCGGTCCCGCGGTTCGAGACGGCCTGGATGCAGCGCAGCAAATTCCCCTATACGGCGCGTAGTAGTGCCAAGGTGATCCGGCACGCGGTCAGCATCGACGAGCGACGCGCCAAGTTCCGTCAGGACCTGATCTATCAGCAGAGCAAGAGGCCAAAGAGGCGCCGCCATCTCCACGACCAGATCCACGATCATCTCCACGATCACTGGGAACAGCTTGGCGAAATTTTCGAGGGCCGCGGTCGAGAGTCACAGGGAACAGGGGGAACCGTTGCATCGATGGTCGAGGAGGGAGTTGACCCGGCGAGTGCGCGAGGCCGAACACCCAACCGAGAAGAATCGCTCTCGGGTAACGACGCCGTCCAGTACGCTCCATACCGACCCAGATCGAGATCTCCACCATGGCAGCGGCGCCAGTCGAATGTCTGCGGCGATGGTGCGTCGGAGCATTGGGCAATGGATGATCAGGATGAAAAGGAGGAAAGGGGTGAAAAGGAGGAAAGGGAAGACGACCAGGATATCGACGAGGTTTGGTTTTCCGGCGGCCACGGCGATATCGGCGGTGGCTGGCAGCTCGAATCTGACGGCAAGAACTCGAGCCACGTGCCCCTGGTGTGGATGGTCCGCGAGGCAATGCGTGCCGGACTGCCGTTTGATGTGGACAAGGTCCGAGAGATGGACTGTCTCGACGTCTACACCGACCACCGCAAGAGGCCGGAGAGTCGGCCCGCCAGGCCCTCCATCTTCATCTCCCGGGAGAGTGAAGAAGGGAGCGAGCGCGCCATGCCCCTGAGCCCCGATCCAGCAACCAATGACGAAGAACCAGAGGAGAGGGCAGGGTTCCTGGCGTTGATGCACGACGCGCACTGCGCCAGGATCCACGACTCCCTGGCATACGGCGGCGGGCTCGGGTTCACGGCCGTGACGGCCTGGAAGATGATGGAGTGGCTGCCGTTCCGCCGCATGGATCTCCAGGCGGACGGGTCCTGGAAGCCCATCAGCTGGCCCCTGCCGCGCGGGGAGGTGCGAGATATCCCCGACAACGTGCGCGTGCACGGCAGCGTCATCCGTCGCATGAGAGAAGATGCGACCTACCGTCCCGGGAATCTGATCGTTGGCGGCGGAGGGAGAGGCATCCGAGTGGCCCCGGAGGCATTCGAAATCGGGTTTTGGAAGTGCGTTGCCGATGAGGGCGATCCTGTAGGTGAGATCTGGGTGAGGGACGGCAAGCCTCCCGGCCTCGAGGCATGTCTGAAATTGAAGAAGGCCCAGAAGAACAAGAAGGGGGGGGCCAGCAGCGAGAAGGGTTCCGAGACCGTCGTTGGGTCGGCCATTGTCCATACAATGAGGCCCTGAGTGGTGGGTGTGGTTGATCCCTGTAGCGATTGTCAGCGTCAGGATGCTAAATTGGGTGGTTTTGCCATTGACGAGCAGCGAAGAAGATACCAGAGACTGCGAGCACTAGTAATTTGACTGATTCCCGGCCTGTATCTTGAACGATCTCATTACAGAGAGCATTGAAGGAGAGAGCACAAGGGGGTCGAATTTCCGATCAAAGTGAACACCTTTTTGATTCTTCACGATGGAAGGAAACTTGGAAGCTGCTCGGGGCCTCACGTGACCAGGGAAGCTGCATCGCCATCGACGCTCGCCCGTCTCGACAAATCGTCCTGCTGGCAACATTGCACTCGTACATCTTCCGTACATGTGCAGCTCCCTTGCCAATTGCACCCGATCTGACCGGCCAAGATGCTTCGGTAACCTGACAGTCCATTGCCGAGGTCGTCTTCGACCTGCTCACCCGCCATGCCCGTCCCATCGATCTTCTACCTCATGGAGAATGGCCCCCCGCAGTGGTCTCGCGACTATGCGTGGGAGATCATCTACTCCATCACCGCCATCACGCTCCTCGTCCTCCTCAAGCGATACACGTCCGGCCGCAAGAACGTCGCCGAGCGGCTGCTCCACGGCAAAGTGGTCATGCTGACGGGCGGGACGTCGGGCATCGGGGCCCAGGTCGCCCGCGAGCTCGCGTCCCGGGGCGCCCAGCTCGTGCTCCTCACGCAGGCGCCTGGGTCGGACCCCTTTCTCGCCGAGTACATCCAGGACCTCCGCGACAGCACGAGCAACAACCTCATCTACGCGGAGCAGGTCGACCTCGCGGACCTGCACAGCATCCGCAAGTTCGCCACCAAGTGGATCGACAACTCGCCGCCCCGGCGGCTCGACATGATTGTGCTGTGCGCGGCGACGCTGACGGCCCCCGGGGCCCGGAGGCAGGTGACGGCCGAGGGCATCGAGGAGACGTGGATGGTCAACTTCCTCGCCAACTTCCACCTGCTCGGCATCCTCAGCCCGGCCATCAAGGCTCAGCCCATCGACCGCGACGTGCGCATCATCATGACGACCTGCTCGTCCTACATCGGGTCGCCCTCGCTCAAGCAGGGCCTGGGCAACGCGGAGGAGGACGCGTGGACCCCCGGGTCCGCGTACGCCCGGAGCAAGCTCGCGCTCAACGTGTTCGGCCAGGCCTTCCAGAAGCACCTCGACTCCTACAAGCGGCCCGATGAGTTCCCGATGAACGCCAAAGTCGTCCTGGTGGACCCGGGCCTGAGCCGCACCCCGGGAATGCGCCGGTGGCTCACGCGGGGGTCTCTCTTGGGCCTCGCGCTCTATCTCTGCTTCTACGCCGTGCCCTGGTTCCTCCTAAAGTCTCCGAATCGGGCGGCCCAGTCGATCCTCCACGCGGCGATGGACGGGAATCTTGGCCGTGGAGGCGGCGGCAGGCTCGTCAAGGAGTGCAGAGAGGTCGACTATGCCCGGCAGGAGGTCAAGGACGACGAGGTGGCCAAGAAGCTGTGGGAGGAGAGCGACGCCCTCATCGAGCGGACCGAGACGGCCATGGCCAAGAAGAGGGCGGCCAACAAGGCCAAGGAGGATCTCGAGGACGAGGAGAAGAAAAAGAAAGAGCAGCTGGAGGAGGTGGAGGGTCTGGTTGCGGCAATCAAGAAGGGAAAGGAGAAGGAGAAGGAGAAGGAGAAGCAAAAGGCGAAGCAGAAGAAGCCAGCCGAGGAGAAGAAGAAGAAAGCCAAATGAGCCAGTATGAATCTACATGATGATATCAACGAGCATAGAATAGAATTTTCCATATGGTTTGAAGAGTCAACCCTATTCAATTGCAGTATTTCGCACAGCCGTGGCCAGGAACACATACCAGAGAGATCAATTGGCCGGTCGGAATTGTTGATGCTTCCAGTGATGAGATGAACCTCGGCTGACTAAGAACATCCATCCATCCATCCATCACAGGCCAGAAACATCATCGCCGGCAATGAATGATGCGACTCTGATGAACATCAACGAGATCTTGCATCACCAACCGGCGGCTTTCAACGACGACCTTCAATGATTTTGCATCTCATACTTACTACCGGCCATCTCGACCACAGCTGAGCAAGAAATAAAGACCGCCGCATACCAGATTAAATAAGGGGAACACCCAGAATGGCCCCCCAAGGCATCAGCTCCGCCACGGCGGCCACATTCCAAGACGCCTGGGAGAGGCACGCCGCCGCTCACGACGCCGCGGTCCGGCACCCAGTCTTCTTCACCTCGAAGCTGCGCAAGTCGCCGGTTGGGGTATCCCCCGGGACGCACAGTCCGGTGGCGCAGGGGTATGCATATCAGGAGAGCCAGAGGATGCCGAAGCTATAGACGGTGCTGTCGAAGAGGGGCGAAAGGGAACACGCATAGGTTGTAAGAAGCATGAGCGAGAAAGATGTTGTGAGTATTGTACTTTGTATGATTATTCTTTTCTTCGAGCGGGTGTTGATTCTGACGAGAATGGCAGTGCTTGCTTGACGATTTTTTGTATGCGCGCAAAGCGTGAGTTTCGCGATATTTCTATTCGAGCATCATATGGATGCTTGTGAGATCAAAGGATTACAATTGCCCTAGCTCGTGTAAGGACGCATTGGAAAGAGAAAAAAAAATAGTAATAAACAGGCCCGGCTCCAAAACTCCAAATAGGATCCCCTCGTATCATACATGCGGCAATAGCAAAGCCCTCATTCTGCCCCTGGTCGTTGGTAATTCCTTTCCGTGCGTGCATTTTATGCCGCCGCATTCCCTGTGTCGCGCTCAGTTCTTGGTGGTCAAGAAGATGAAGAGGATGATGAGCACCAAGACCAAGGCTATCAGGATCATGAGCTTGACGTTCTTCCACCACATGCGGCGCTTCAGGCCGCGGCTCCGCACCCGAAAGTCCCTCGCGCTGCCGCCCAGCCGGTCGGTCTTGTCGACGAGGAGGTCGATGCGCTCCCCCCTCTCCAGCAGGCTCTCGATGTTCCTCGTCATGATCCCCCTGACGTCGTCGATCTCGCGCTTAGCGTTCCCGATGGCGTCGTTCATCCCGCCGCCCGTCGTTCCGAACTCGACCATGAGCGTCTTGAGCTGCGCGTTGAACGAGCCCGCGCCATAGTTGGGCATGTCGGCGAAGTCGGTGCTCTCGGGGAACTCGTCGAGGAAGCGCTTGCGGATCTCGAGCAGGAAGCCGAACGGCACGCGGCGGCCGAGCGACGAGTCCGCGATGACGAGGAAGGTCAGGCCGCCGGCGGCGGGATGGCCGGGATGGTCGGACGGCGCCTCGGAGACATAGTGGATCTGGTGGGAGCCGTGGGTGTAGGTCAACTTCTGGGGCGTCGTGTGCTCGATCTTGGGGAGGATGAGGGAGGCGAGCGAGGATGTCTGCGACGCGGCCGAGGTGGTGCATTCGGCGAGGATCGTGGTCTTATGGGCGATGCACGAGCTGTGTGGAACAGTCGAGCGTCAGCAACCGACATGTCGCGGGTTCGAGCAAAGGGGGGGTTTGGAGAGATAGAGAGAGAGAGACTGGGCCTGCGACATACTAGAGCAGCGGTGTTTCGGTCGATGAGGATGCCATTGCTGCGACTGGGTATCGACAATCTTCTTCGTGTACCAGAGTATATGCCGCCAGATAAGACAAGGGAGAGTGGATGCGCTATGGCTGAGAACAGGTGGGCGCAGAAGGTAGGGCGGCGAATCGGATTTCTGAGGCTGGAGGATGGCGATATAGAGGTAGGGCGGCGGAGCGTGGATCACAAAATAATCCTCAAAGGGCGGCAAGGGATTGAGGTCCTAGATCCGCCACCCGGAAGAATACGATGATGATAATAGCGGCTCGTAGGATCGCGAAGGAGGCACAACAGTTTTGGATGGAGGTTGGAATAAGAGTCGGCATCTTGGAATTCAAAGGCGGAAGAAGATGATGATGATGATGATTGAGGTCGCGGCGTCTCGGTCAAAGTGTTTTTCCGAGACCCAAAATTTCCCCAAGAAATTCCAGGATCTGCCATCATGATGCTCAGTCGTCGAGCCGTCGACACCATCACCATCACCTTCTCGCCGCAGACACCAGAGAATTTTGGAGAGGGGAAAGCGTCGTTTCTCTTGGATTTTGGCTATTTTGTGTTCAACTTTCGAAGCATGCCGCGCAGGGTCTCATCGCCTTTGCCATGAGACTCTTGGCCCAGAATGCCGCTCTGAGAAGCTCGATCAACCTCAGCAGTGTCCGATACCTCACAACAACTGCTTCACCATGGCGGTTCGCGGCGCACAACAAGGGCTCGAGCCATGTCGCGGATTCCCTGAGGCCGCGCCTGCTGGCTGCCAAGAAGAGGTCGTCCTCCTTGCGGCGACGCATGGATGATAACCATGCCCATCGGCAGCGGGCTGATTCTGTGAGTGATCAATCCCTCCTCCCATACCTGTGTGGGTAGGTAGCCTTGACTTAGCCGCGTTCGACCTGATCCTTACGCTTGGAATGTGCTTGCAGATCAGTGAAGGCCACAATCCGCAGGCACGGCTACGACTGGACCGCTCGACGCAATACTTTGGTCGCTTCAAAGACTTTCGCCAGGCAATTCTCGCGCAACTCGAGTCCATCATGAACGTCCACGGGCCCGCAGCACTGGGCGCAGTGAGTCGCGACGAGCTGCTCGAGCACGCGACGCTGTTCATGGAGAGCATAGACGAGGCCGTCTCCCTAGCAGACAGGGGCCAGACGAGGCGGGAAAAGAACCGGCTCTTCTGGGAGCTGCGCGACGCCTTCATCCAGAAAGACATCAGGGGCCTCACGAGCGCGATCCGATACTCCCTCCAGTCCTTCATCGGCGACCGAAAGATCTCGCAGGAGCTCAAGGAGAGCCAGCGCCGGCTGATCGATTTCCGCTTCCCGCACGAGTGGTTCCCCGCGACGCGCAAGATGCAGCGGACGATCCACGTGCACGTCGGGCCGACCAACTCGGGCAAGACCTACAATGCGCTCAAGGCGCTCGAGAACTCGAAGCGCGGCGTCTACGCCGGGCCCCTGCGCCTGCTCGCTACCGAGGTCTACCAGCGCCTCAACGCCAAGGGCCTGCCGTGCGCGCTCATCACGGGCGAGGAGGTGCGCATACCCGAGGAGACGGACCAGTACTTCTCGAGCTGCACGGTGGAAATGATGCCGCTCAACGCGCAGTTCGACGTGGCGGTCATTGACGAGATCCAGATGATCGCCGACAGGGAGCGCGGGAGCGCGTGGACGTCGGCCGTGCTCGGGGTCCAGGCCAAGGAGGTCCACGTCTGCGGAGAGGAACGGGCCGTCAAGATCATCCGGCAGCTGTGCGCGAGCGTGGGGGACAAGTGCGTCGTCCACCGATACGAGCGCCTGAACCCTCTCCATACCATGAACAAGGCGATCGACAAGGACTACCGGAACCTGCGCAAGGGCGACTGCATCGTCGCCTTCAGCCGGCTCAACCTGCATGCGCTCAAGAAGAGGATCGAGGAGCAGACGGGTCGACGGTGCGCCATCATCTACGGCTCGCTGCCCCCCGAGGTGCGCGTCCAGCAAGCGTCGCTGTTCAACGACCCCGACAACGACTACGACTTCATCGTCGCCAGCGATGCCATCGGCATGGGCCTCAACCTCGAGATCCGCCGCGTCATCATGGACACGGTCACCAAGTACGACGGCACCACCCACCGATTGCTTAC
Organism: Escovopsis weberi; assembly: GCA_003055145.1. NCBI lineage: Eukaryota > Fungi > Ascomycota > Sordariomycetes > Hypocreales > Hypocreaceae > Escovopsis > Escovopsis weberi. The sequence goes on from NIGB01000010.1 coordinate 174,459, forward strand.
GCATCCCGAGATCAAGCAGATTGGCGGCAGAGCCGGGCGGTACCGGTCCGCGACCGGCGCGGGCGAGGACAGTGAGGACTCCAAGATCGGATACGTCACCACGATGGAGCGGGCCGACCTCCGGAGCGTCCAGCGCGCGTTTTCCCAGAAGGTGCAAGACCTCGAAACGGCGAGCATCAGCCCGCCGGCCGGGATCGTCGAGAAGTTCGCCTCGTACTACCCGCCGCACACGTCCCTGTCCTACATCCTGGAGAGCATCAAGATGGAGGCGAACGTCAGCCCGCTGTACACGCTCGACATTGGCGGCGACAACCTCGAGATCGCCGACATCATCCAGGACCTGCCCCTCACGATCCACGACCGCCTCACGTTCTGCTTCCTGCCGGCCTCGCTGCGGGCCGAGCACGCCGTCGACGTGCTCAGGGCCCTCGCCAGCATCGTGGCGGACAACGCCACGGGCGACCTGCTCGACATCCCCGAGATCCCGCTCGAGTACCTGGACCTCGACGTCGGCGACTTCCCGGACGGCCAGCAGTACCTGCTGAAGCTCGAGTCGCTCCACGTCGCCATCAACCAGTACGTCTGGCTCTCGTACCGGTACGCCGGCATGTTCCGCAGCCAGGCGCTGGCGTTCCACGTGCGGTCCCTCGTGGAGGAGAAGCTCATCAGCACGCTCGACAAGCTGCACTTCAGCGAGGAGCGCCTCGAGCAGAGGAGGAAGCTCCAGCGGAGGCAGGCCAAGTCGCACAAGAAAAGCAAGCTGAGGATTGGGGAGGCGGCGGCGGCGGCTGAGGAGCAGGACCCGGGGGACGAGGTGCCGCATGTCCCGCGGCTTGTGCAGGCGGTGGCCGAGGCCAAATGAAGATGAAAAAGGACCGACTCTCCAAAATCCTTTTTATTTCTGCTTCGGTGCATTGAATATTTGGCGCCTACATACATCATAGTACTTGTAAGGATTAGCAGAGCTGGGGCTTCTTGTGTACGATACAACGACGAATGGAACGAGGATGGCTGGCATTATTGCCCGGGATATGGCATATGAGAAAACCGGGAAAAGGAAAAGGAAAGGCGTTGTTGGAGTTGATCATCGGCGAGGATAGACATCTCAAGATCTCATTTCACAGCAATTATGCCTCCTCGACAGCACCATCTGGTCCTCAGCCTGGAGCCCGTTCTGGACTCACCGATAACTGCATCACCCGGTATTTGCATCTTCAGTGTTTATGCCTTTCCCGAGTATATCGTTATAGCCATAATTATAGCCATGGACGTGAATTTAAACTTGGCAACAACCTTGATTGCCCTTGATGGCACCTTCTTAACTTCAACTTGGATTCCGATCGCCAGATCCGCACGGTGAGACACAAGGTTGGCACATGGAGCCCACGAGCTCCTTCCCGGTGCATTGTCCCCTGACCGCAGACTCCATCCCGCGCTAGAGCAGATAGAGCTAGCGCCCGGTGAGCATGGACCACCTGTTGCCTGGAGGCGGGTCCGGGCCTTGGAAGTCGCACTCCATGTCGAGCTTCACCCGCGTATTGATCAGAACGTCAGGCCCGCTCGATGCCTCGTCATGACCACGACATCCATCCATCCATCCATCTCTCGACCTCCAGTATCATGCTTGTGCCTATTCTTACTCATGATTTAATCTTCTCGAGGGACTATTATCCAAGGCTATCATTTTCTTTGTGGTAAAGAAAAAAAAAGGAACAATCATTATCCCTCCTGTCGACTCCAGTCACCGCCCCTCACCTGCGCTCTCTACATACCTCTGTTAAGCTTCTTTGCGCAAGCGGCAGCATCACCTCCAGCTTCTTCGTCTTCTTTCATCAACCAATAATCCTAGCCTCGAAACGACAAGCTGGACGCCTGAGCTTCCTTTGTGGAGACAGGCATCAAAGCCTTCTCCAGTTTTTGGAAGCATCGCTCTGCATCGGGCAGCAGCAGCAGCAACAGCAGCCGTCCCCCCCGCCCCCCTTCAAAGTCCCCTTCTTTGACCGCCATGGGAACCGACAGGGAAACCATCTATCGGTCCACGCCGTACTCGTACGGGACTCCGAGCCAGCCGTTTGTCCACATCCCCGCCATGACGAGGAGCTCCTCGGCGATCGGCCACGCGCTGGATCTTGTCCCGACCACGCATTTCGTCCACGGCGGGGAGCTCACGCCCGCGGACATGTCCATCATCACGCGCGACAAGATCCAGAGGCCGGCCGACAGGGCATCCGAGTGGTCCTACGAGCAGCGCCGCCAGGCTCAGCCCATCCTCGACTACGTCTACCTCGGCCCCACAAGCGTGATCCGCGACCACAAGTTCCTGGGCAAGGAGGGCATCACCAAGGTGGTGGTCGTGCGCGACGTGAGGCTGGCGAATCAGAAGATGGCGAGCGTGGAGAACGCTAAGACCGAGCTCGAGATCGACGCGGCCTACTTCGACGTCGAGAGCTCCCAGCAGTTCGTCTCCCTGTTCCCCAAGGCCATCCGCGAGATCAACAGCCACATCTTGGACGTACATCACCGGCAGGTGCGGGAGAAGGAGAAGGGGGAAAAGGAGGATGAGCATGAGCATGAGCATGAGCATGAGCATGAGCATGAGGGCCGCGTCTCCTTCGACAGCCCCGGGTACCGCCACGGAAAGGTGCTCGTGACGTGCGAGACGGGCAATGATCGCTCGGCGGCCATCGTGGCGGCGTACATCATGTCCACGTTCCAGAAAAGCATGGTCGCTACTTTGCATTTCATCGGCATGCAGCGGTTCTGCCTCGGGCTCGAGGAGGATATCAAGCTCGCCTTGCTCGCGTGGGAGGACATCGTCAAGGCCCAGTCGTCGGTGGCCAGGCACGCCCTCTCTGTCCCGCCGTTCCAGAAAAGACTGAGCAGCAGGGTCGATTCCAAGCGTCGTCACGAGGACCTGGTGCGAGACGTCGCGGACGACGATATGGACGAGTATGAGGCTGCTGCCGATGGCGAGCGATTCCGAGGACGGGCGACCTTCATCCCGTTTGTGGATGTGGCGGAGATAGCAATGGACGTGACCATGGTCGAGTGAAGACGGGGAGGCGAGAAAAACAGCAGGCAAAGAAAAGGCGGCTACGACCGAGGGGCAACGAGACGAGAGGACGATTCAAGATCCAAACATGACTGGGCGTGTTGTCTTTTTTTTTTTCCTTTTTTTCCTTTTTTTTTTTCCTTTTATTTACTTCATCGAGGCGCAGGACATGATGGGAAAGACGGCATTGACGGGAGATTCTGGCTGTGGCGTTTATCATGAGAACGACAAGTGTATTGATACCCTTTTAGATATATCTCTCGAGGCCATGCGAAATTCGACTTTTTGCATACGACCCGTCGGTGAACCTGTTTTCGCTGCTCGAGAGCATCAGGCAGCGTCGTCTTGGGCCCGCGCAAGTCTCTGAGTGCGTCCTCCAGTCGCGCTGCTCCTACAGCCGGAATGTCAAGTAAGAGGTACGAGTACGGAGCAGGTCCCAGTGCCTTACGTATTCAGGCTGGCTACCTACCTGCATGTGCCTCGAAAAAGACTTCAATGTCCTGATTCCAGAAGTTGAGGTGGAGCTCGCCGCTTCTCATGATTTGATCAATTCTTTGCGATTTATTTCATGAAATATTTCAAGTCTCTTGGAGGTGAATTTGTCTGCGCGTCATCAAGGGCAGGAACGCACCAGAGTTCCTGCCTTCCTTGACGAGCCGCTTCTTACCCCTCCCGGATTCTTTCAGCTTCAATTGTTCTCCCTTCACGATCTCCTCGCTCCTTCAAGGTCCTCCATACATTTCCTGGCCGAGAATGGAGTCGAAGAAGTTGGTTCTGTTGCAAGAGGCGCGAGATGAGAATACCCCTCCTGCGACTCCCTCTGCGCGCGATCCTTTTGCGGCGCTCTGGGCGAGCAAAGCTGTCAAGCCTCCTGCGAAGGTCAACAAGAGCAACAAGAGCAACAACACCAGCAACAACACCAGTAGCAGAGACATCAGCAACGAGAACGACAACGACAACGACAACGACAACAATGTCAACGACGCCTACGAAAATGATGAGGGCAACGACGAGGAGGTTGATCGGGTACGCCGAGCGCCGAGCGAAAGGAAGCGCCGTGAGAATGCTGCCTTCGAGCTGTGGCTGGAGAAGGAGCAGCGTGCGATCACGGCGGCGTCTGCGTCGAGTCTGAGCGATCATGGTGATACCGGGGATGAAAGTGTGCTGCAATACGGAGAAGGGAAGAAGATCATCTCGTCGCCGCGGGAGTACCAGCTTGATCTGTTTGAGAGGGCCAAGGAGCGGAACACGATCGTGGTGCTCGACACGGGTGCGCCATCCTCCCCACCCCTTCCCTCGAGACCATGCTCTGGAAAAGGACATTTTTCTTCAGCAGCAGATCTTGCACAACTGACAGATAAAACGTATTCTCAGGCTCTGGGAAGACATTGATTGCTGCCTTGCTGCTGCGGCACGTCCTGGAGCAGGAGCTCGAGCATCGAGCGGGCGGCGGGCCGCACAAGATCGCCTTCTTCGTCGTCGAGAAAGTCGCCCTCTGCTTCCAGCAGCACGCTGTCCTGACTAGCAATCTGCAATTCCCAGTAGCCAGGTTCTTTGGCGACATGACGGGCATCGTGCGCACGCAGGAGTTTTGGGACAAGCAATTCACGGAGCACATGGCGGTCGTGTGTACGGCTCAGATCCTGCTCGGCCTACTCGACTGCAGCTTCATCCAGATCGACAGGATCAACCTCCTGGTCTTCGACGAGGCGCACCACGCGAAGAAGAACCACCCCTTTGCGAGGATCATCAAGAACCATTACCTGCAGGAGGACCCCGACAAGCGCCCGCGAATCCTGGGCATGACCGCGTCGCCCGTCGACTCCAAGGTGGATGATGTGCGGCTCGCAGCGGCGGAGTTGGAGGCCATGATGTGCAGCACCATTGCTACCGTGTCTGACGAGGCGCTCTGTCGCGGCTATGCCCAACGGCAGCAGAGCGAGATGCGGGTCGAGTACAGCAGGCTCGCCGACCCTGAAGAGTCGCGGACTGAGCTGTGGACCAGGGTCGCGGAGCTTGTTGGCGAGAACCCCCAGTTTCGGGATCACCTGCAGTGCACGCAGCAGGCATCGTCGACGCTCGGCAGCTGGTGCGCTGACAGGTACTGGAAGCTGATGATGACGGGCGAAGAGGCTGTGAAGCTCGAAGCGAGGACCGGGCACGACTTCGCCAGCTACCTTGACGTGGCTCATGGCGACGAGGCCGTAGCTGCGGTCCAACAGACGGCCGACTTGGTGCGCGGTTGGCCCTTCGAAGCCATATCCAGGGGCTCCCCTCGTCTCTCATCCAAAGTTCAGGTGCTTTTTGATATGCTTGAAGACGTCTTTCTCCGCAAGGAAGCAAAGAGGTGCATCGTTTTTGTGCAGGCGAGGTCAACGGCCTTTCTCTTGAGGGATTTGTTTCAGCAGCGCGGCATGCTGATCCGCGATGTGAGAGCGGCATACATGGTAAGTTGCCTTTTCCTGATGTGAACCTCATGAGATCAAGCTTCAGTACGCTGATACACAGGAATCCGTAGACTGGCTCGAAAAATGGCTCCTCGACCGTCACCACCATGTCGTATCGAGAGCAGGTCCTCACCCTTCAAAAGTTTAGGAGCGGAGAGACAAACTGCCTCTTTGCCACCTCCGTGGCGGAGGAAGGCATCGATATCCCTGAATGCGATGTGATCATTCGGTTCGACCTCTTCTCTTCTGCGATCCAATACATCCAGTCCAAGGGGCGTGCTCGACAAAAGTTCTCAATCTACATCAACATGATCGAAAATGGCAACGTGGACCACCTGAGACGGGTTAATCAGGCATCCCGGGATACCAATGCGCTGCGCCGTTTCTGCTCGGCGCTTCTGGAAGACCGCAAGGTCCAAGACTATGTCATCGATGCTGCGACCATCGCACAGAACGAGCGCCTGTCCCAGAAGGTATTCACCATCCCTGAGACGGGAGCTCGTTTGACGTTCTTCTCGAGCCTGGAGGTCATTGCAAAATTCACATCGTCTCTTCCAGGCCATCACAAAGCTGAGTATATTGTGACGTCCGTCGCCAAGAAATTCATTGCCCGCATCATATTCCCCGCTGTCTCGCCCATCAAGACCGCGGCGGGAGAGCCCCAGCGCACCAAGCAATTGGCAAGATGCTCTGCCGCCTTCGAGGCCTGTGTGGAACTGGTCAAGAAGGATTACATTGATGCTCATCTGCAGCCAAAATTTGCGAAGAAGCTTCCGACGATGCGAAATGCGCGGCTTGCTATCAAATCGGACAAAAAAGGCGAGTATGAGATGCGCCTCAAACCAGAGTTCTGGTCAAAGGGGCTGGAAAGCTCGTCTTCGGCAGTTCTTTTCCCCAACGTCTTGGTGCTTGATAGACCAGAAGCCTTGGGCCGGGCTTCAAGGCCCCTGATTCTGCTGACGAGACTTGCACTGCCACAGGTGCCTACAATCCCCCTTTTCTTCGGTAATGACCAGAAGACATGGCTTCGGCCCGAGGTCTCAGGGGCTCCTCTCGAAGTGACGCTGGACAAATTGGATCTGCTGGCCAATTTCACATTGCGAGTGTTCGCTGACGTCTTCAGCAAAGAATTTGCGGCGTGCCATGGAGAACTCCCCTATTTCCTTGCTCCATACGACGGCCAAGCCACGGGCAATCACAGTGCAGGCGACGCTCAAGTTGACTGGGATGTGCTCGAGGACGTCATGGCAAATACCGAGCTGTCGTGGGAAAACGCTCGGGAGGACCTCTTCATCAATAGGCTCGCCATCGACCCGTACGATGGATCGCGCAAGTTCATCCTGAACGGCATCAACAAAGATCTGAAACCATCTGATCCCACGCCGAAGGGTGTTGCGCCCATCAAGAGCCCGGCGTATAAAAAGGTTGAGCAGACTATCCAGGAATACAGCAATAGCTTGGCAATTCCATCCAGGAAGAGAATGCAATGGCGGCAAGACCAACCTGTTCTGAATGCCGAGCTTCTGTCGACCCGGCGGAATTTCCTCGACGAGTTCTTGATTGATGCGAGTCCTGGTGGGCAATGCTATGTCATTCCCGAGCCACTGCGTCTCTCCCCGGTGAGTCAAAACCTGTATCAATTCACGAGCGTGAGCAGTATTATACGGTGCTGAGGCTGACGGTCATAGCTGCCGCTTGACGTCGTGTCCATGGCACTGATCTTGCCCGTGATCATGTACCGCATCGACAACTCCCTCATTACTCTTGAAGCCTGCGACCAACTTGGCCTGGTCCTCCATCCCGAGCTTGCCTTGGAGGCGATGACCAAGGACAGCGTCAACTCAGGAGAGCACGGCCAGGAGCCGCTCGAGTTTCAGCCCGGCATGGGCAAGAACTACGAAAGGCTGGAGTTTCTGGGCGATACCTTTCTCAAGATGGCGACGAGCATTTCCGTCTTCACGCTGTTCCCGGCTGGGGATGAATTCGAGTTTCATGTGGAGCGCATGCTCATGCTCTGCAACCGAAACCTGTTCAGCCACGCCGTCTCGGAGGATCGAAGGCTGCAGGAGTCCATCCGGAGCAAAGCCTTTGACCGCCGAGCCTGGTATCCTGATGTGAAACTCCGCAAGGGCAAGGCAAGCAAGACGAAGGCGGCACATTGCCTCTCAGACAAGTCTATCGCAGATGTCTGTGAAGCCCTGATCGGAGCCGCGTATATGTCGCACATGTCCGACGAGAACGGAATCTTATCGAGACACGGGAAGGAGCTGGACAAGGCGGTCCAGGCCGTCACGGTGATGGTCAATTCCGAGAACCACAGCATGAGGGCCTTCCGCGACTATTTCGCCGCCTTCACGGTCCCGGAGTGGCACAAGCAGCGCGCAACGGCTGTCCAGCAGCTCACGGTGGACGCAATCTCGGAAGCGGTAGGCTACCGCTTCCAGAGCGCTCCACTGCTCCGAAGCGCATTCAAGCACCCCTCGTACGCTTTCGAGTCGATCCCCGACTACCAGAGGCTCGAGTTCCTCGGCGACGGACTGCTGGACATGGCCGTGGTGGACTTCCTCTTCAGGCGGTTTCCGGAAGCAGATCCGCATCGGCTCACGGAGCACAAGATGGCGATGGTGTCGAACCAGTTCCTGGGCTGCCTGTGCGTGAAGCTCGGCCTCCACAAGCACATCCTGCTCGCGACTTCGGCGCTTCTCGGAGACATCAACGAGTACGTCACACAGCTCTCCTCTGCCGAGGAGGCGGCCCGGCTGAGTCGCACCGGCGAGAATGGGGCGACACCAGCACCACCCCAAGCGGCACGCATGGACTTCTGGACCGTTGCGCCGCAGCCCCCCAAGGCGCTGGCCGACGTGCTCGAGGCGCTCGTGGGTGCCCTTTTCGTCGACTCTATGTACGACTACGGCGTGGTGCAGCGTTTCTTCCGCAGCCACATGCAGGCGTTCTTCGAGGACATGTCACCACACGACGACCTGGCCAGCCAGCACCCGGTCACCGCCCTCGCGCAGCGGCTACAGGCGGACTTTGGCTGCTCGCGGTGGAGCCTGCACGTCGCCAGCGTCCCGCCGCCGACGAGCGCGGGCGTGGCGGTCCTGAGCGAGAGCGAGGTGGTGTGCGCGCTCACCGTCCACGGCGCGGTGCTCTTCCACGAGACAGCCAAGAGCGGCGTCGCGGCCAAGCTCGCCGTGTGCAAAGTCGCGGTGAGCAAGTTCTCGGACTGGCGGCCAGAGGTGTTTCAGGCGGAGACGGGGTGCGACTGTGGCAACGGGCGCCCGAGGAGCTGATGCGATGGGGGGGGGAGGCCGTGAGAGAAGAA
>NIGB01000010.1:201104-261159 GCA_003055145.1 Escovopsis weberi
GGGGGCGGGGGGTCTCAAAAGGTATTTGAGAAGGAGGTACCCGCTGGCGATGGGCCGGGCAGATGGCGAAAAGAGAAGGAAGGGGAGGGTCGAGGGCCGTAACGGGAGGAGCTGCTCGTGGATTGCAGATGACACCTGCCGTTTCGGTCACCGGGGGAAACAGCAGAAGCAGGAGCTGTTGCATGATTCAGGGACGGGAAGGAGCAGGCGAGAAGGGGCGGCGTGGGGGGAAGTGGCGAAGGAGGGACTTGGAGTGAGGGAAGGAACGCGATCTGCCCGATCTTGGAGTTTGGCGTTTCCTGGCCTCGACGATGTGACGATGTTCCGGTCTCTTTCAAGTCTCTTCAACCTCTTATGGTCCAGGCAAAGGGCTGTCGGAAGCAGGTGCGTCATCTATATCAATTCGCCAATACCCCGAGTTGGCAATCGAGGAGACTGACGTTGGAGCAGGCCGTCTAGATGCTCGAAACGCAACGCACGAGTCCGACCGTGGGCCAACTCCATCTCTCGGAGTGGACATCGCCGGCTGCAGATTACCTATGGCGCCGTTGAGGGGTCGGGCTGTGGTGACGACGGGCCTGCAAAGCGCCTCTAGCGCCCACATGCGGATTCTACTTCGGGGGTTGTCCTTGGGTGAGACTTGCGATCAATGGCTCGACGAATGCTTCGGCATATGTCGAGTCATGGTGAGTCCGGGTCCCTCACACCTCTCGTTCATCCCCAACGAGTCATGGCCAGCTGCTTCTGTGTGGCTGCCGAAGGAGACAAACGGAAAGATAGTAGGCAGCCACAAAACATTTGTCGCGAGCATCATCTCGTTGACCAGCACGGAGTCGAGCCACTACTCGTACCGAGCAGAGGCAGAAGATTGGCGAGAGGACTGGCCACACACGACGCCAACGACCTGACCCTCCCCGATGACCTTCTTCTCCTGGGAGGATGCTTTTATATAATGGATTTACATGCCTTCTGCTTGCTTTGCTGATGAAATCGGCAGATGTACATACATCCCAGGGCGGCCCAATCTTCATTAGAGCGCCCCTGTCCGAACCAACGCGACTCGCTCGCGGCCACTGCCACTCCCGTTGGCTGCAAAGACCAGAAAGGGGCCTGTGAGGTTGCAGTCGCTGCCGGCCGCGATGGTGGCGTAGCGCCGGGCACGGGCAGGGTGTGTCCCGCGGAAGCCATTTGATCTCGGACCGTGCAAGCCGTCATCTGGCGCTCTGATCAAAGGACGGAGCCTGTTGCTCAAACTTCGCGCTCAATCTCACACTGCCGAGCCAAATCCCAATCCCCTTTGCTCCCCCTGAGGCCGCCTCTCTCGAACGACGAGACTCTCACTTTGAAGCAGCCTCGTCGCCGCATCTGCCCCTGTTCCGGACAGCTCCAGCACCATTCCTACTTCCGCTGCCGGTCACCTCCGCGACAGCTCATCTTGACGACGTGGACCGCGACTCTCCTCATGTTCTGGTGCTGTAGGCCAGCAATATCAACGTCTACGCTCACACGGCATGTGATGCCCCTGGCTAAGCCTCCGCCTGCAAGATTGAAGGTGGAGAAGCCGCCATTATGGCCATCCATCAACACTTGAAGTTGCCCGGCAGGCCGTTTGATGAACGATCGCACAGATGGCGTTGTCGCGAGATTGACTTGGAGGCCGAGCACGCGGTCTCCATCGCATCGACCCTAAAAGCCGTCGCCCGAGACATTCCCACTGGTCCGTTGCGAACCCGTTGCGGACGAGGAAAGCCCGTGCCAAACCAAACCAAGCCGTGGCTTGCATAGTTGAAGATTGTGACAGGTCGAGGTCTTGCGCCGGCCGCCGGAGACTTTCGGGGGCGTTGAGTCACAGATCCATGATAGCTCTCTCGTCCACCGTGACGCCGAGTTGCGAAACGCGGGGATGAGGTTCGGCAGTATTGCTTGACAGAGAGGGTGAGAGCCCATAAGAGTCGTTTGATGGCTGTCTTCTTGCTTGGCAACGCTCTTGTTTGTTGGACTTTTTTCATTCCCATGACTCACGTCACTGGGTTCTTCGAATGGGATACGCGATGGATCCCGTTCAAGAGTCGACGCAACCAGTCAGGGGCTTCGAGGCACATTCCTTGTAGAATGAGGAACGGGCGATGGGTCGTTGCTTTGTCAGTGGCAGCTGGAGATGCTTCAGATCGAGTGGCCTGTCATCTCGTCACAAAGGTTGAAGACCCTGAAGATTTTGGGTCTTGGTATCGCTATAGATTCAGTGTTCGCTAGCTATCCCATCCATATCCTCCTGTATCCGTAACAAAACACCGTATTCTCGAAAACAGACCCGCCAATCCCGCCAGTCGATCGACTCTATATGGATTATGTACGTGAATCTGAAACGAAGCAGGGAACGAAGAAAGAAAAGAAAACACGCATCACTCGGCATCCCGTGACTTTTCCTGCCCTTCCTTGTCCTTGTCCTTCTCTTTCTCCTTCTCCTTCTCCTTGCCCTTGTCCTTGTCCTTCTCATTCTCCTTGTCCTTCTGCTGGCCCCGGCCCTTTTGCCAGTTGCCCATCTTCTCCCCGAGGTAGCGCCAGGAGCGGCCCCAACCGCCCATGACGAGGCCCTTTGCGCTCTGCACGCTGCTGGGCCAGTTGACCGTCTGCCGGATGACCTGCCTGGTGAGGGCGGTGAGGCTCTCCGCGGGGTCGGCGGCGATGCGGCGCTCGAACTCGCCGCCCTGGCGGCGGGCGGCGGCGTCGTCCTCGGCGGCGCGGGCCATCATGAGGCGGAACTCGTCCTCGGGCAGGCGGAATTTCTTCTTGTACTGGAAGTAGAGGCGGGCGCGGAACTGGGAGGGCAGGCGGCGGACCATGTTGCCGCGGCGTGCGGGGTCCATGTCCTGGCGCAGGCGGGCGTCGGCGCCGGGGTCGAGGATCCAGGCCTCGTCGTCGAGGCGGACGGGGTCGGCGAAGTCGACGTTGGGCAGGGTGCGGACGAGGGGCGCGTAGAGGCGGCGGAAGTGGACCATGTTGTTCTCGACAATGTTGGAGACCTTGCGCTTGTTCTCGGTGGGGAGGGCCATGCGCGGGTCGCCGAGGTAGCTGAGGCCGGCGATGGTGTTGTAGAGGTCGGACTCGGAGAAGCGCTCGGGCATGAGCAGCAGGGCGGTGCGGACGGCGGCGATGAGGTTGCGCTGGTTGGCGAGGCGCACGCGCGGGTGGTCGCGCAGGATCTTGACGGGCTTCTGGAGGCGGCCGGCGAGGTAGAGGTTGTCCCAGGAGCCGAGGTCGCGGACGAGGTTGTCGATGCTCGTGACGCCGTACTTGATGAGCATGCCGTTCATCTCGACGTACGGGTTGAAGTAGACGCCCGCGCCCCAGTCCTGCACGCGCGTGACGGCGCCGGACCCGAGCGCCGCGAGCCCGGAGTAGTGCCCGCGGTGCTGCTTCATGTTGATCGAGTGCCAGTGCTCCGTGTGCGACACGCCGAAGATGAAGTCGATCATCTTGGGCGCGCCCTTCTGCGCCCGCACCAGCGCCTCGGGCGGCTTCGGGTGCACCGCACGGAACTCGGCCTCGCTGATGCTGCGGCTCGACGTGCCCTGCGGGAACACCCCGGACCCGTACGCGAAGCAGTACACGATCGGCGCGTTGAAGCTGTACAGCATCAGCCGCAGCGCCTCCTTGAGCTCGTAGTTGATGATCATGTGCTGGTTCACCCCGAACAGCCGGTGCGGCAGCTCCTCGAACGACTGGATCGCGTAGTCCACCGTGTCCTCCCAGTCATCCCCGTACAGGTTGAACTTGCCCCCGGCGGACTCCTTCTTGCGCGGCTGTGATGATGAGCCGCCGCCGCTGCTGCTGCTGCTGCTGCTAGGCTCGGCGGCGGACTCGGCTGCCGCGGTCGTCGGCGGCGAAGGCGTCTGCCCTGGTTTCGAGGCGTCGGACAGCCATCTCGCATGGCACGGCCGCAGCCGGGCAGCTCGACAGCTCGTCCTTTGGCGGCGTGAGACGGAATCGAGCAAGAGGGGAACTTGTGAGCTGCGTATTGAAAGCGCATAGGGCGCAAAGAGCGTCGCCGCCTTGGGTCTCATCAGTCCATGGCTCTGCTTTGATCCTCACCCAAGATCCAAGGGGAAGGGGAGTATCGCATCTTACCCTGACACTGCAAACGACGGAAGCCATGCTATGGCAGGCCAGCCAGAGCCGTCGAGGGGGCTATGTCTGTCCTTGATGAAGATTCGAGACGGTGACGCAAGATACGGCCGCTCTCGGGAGATCCAGTGAAGAATGAAGAGCCGTGAATGGAGGATCGCGAGGCGCGGGAGCCATGCGCGGACGATTCGCGGGCCGGCCTGCGGGAGCGCGCGAGCGAGCGCAGCCTTAGTACTGTCGACTGGCCGGTCTCGCGCAATTGCTCGACTGCGACAGGTCTGAATGCGGCGTATAGGGGTTCAGGGTATTGTATGCGACAGTGCGAATCAATCGACGGCGTCGTGATGTGCCTCCGCGGGCTGGGGATGGATCAATTGGGGGTTGGAGTCGCAGGGATGCTCGGATAGAGCTGGAAAAGCTCGGTGATCGCGGGGAGAGTCGAGATGGTGTTTCTACCTTTTGGTTGAAGTTCCGCTTGCGGGGGATCAATTGGTGTAGGGTAGGCGGTGGGCCAGGAGAGGTCTAGGGTAGCTATGGAGTAGATATGTATGTCAGGCTTTTGGTCAGCTGACTGGTCACGTGGAAAGAGCATCATCGACGGCCGGTGACGCGGATCGCGGGACCGAAAGCTCGAGCTCGACGCTGCATCACGCACAAGCATTCACAGCGCAAGACCCGCAGACCCGTCGGATCCGCGAGCCCAAAGATGCGACGCAATGTGGCGCGTGACAGTGCCGAGCCGGGCGATGGGCGCAATGGCTCGTCCTCGAGGCGGCGCGCCGGCAGCATGTCGGGCCTCCCGCGGCCGCAGCTCTCGGCACTCCGCGATTCGAGAGTAAGTAAACAAAAGCGGGGGGAAGGGGGGGTCCGTCGTCGAACCATACCCGCCACCCCTCGTCGTCTCCTGACTACGGTGATGACATGCTGGGGTTCCTTTGTCGCTGATCATTTCGGCAGGTAGCATCCTTCAGAGCGACGACGACGGGCGCATACGGCGCCGCCGCCTCCGGTCTCGAGACGAACATGGCCGAGCGCCCCTCTCCACGCCGCAGCGTCGCCCCGTCGACCACCCGCGCCGGATCGGGCGAGAGCTACAAGGAGAACGTCGCCCCCGAGGACGCGGACGAGTACGAGAGGTACCGCAAGGAGATCGAGGCCCTGAAGGCGGAGATTGGGACGCTGCAGTACCGCATGCAGACCGCCGACCAGGAGAGGGATATTGCCCTCTCGCAGCAGAGCAACAAGCTGGAGCAGGCGCGGCGGCGCGAGCAGGACGAGGCAGAGAAGCGGCAGGCGGCCGAGGCCGCCGGGGCCAAGCTCGAGAGCCAACTGGAGGCCATGCGACAGGAAGCCGAGACGGCGAAGGAGGCGGCGGAGAATGCGCGGAGGGCGCTCGAGTCCAGAGTCCGCGAGGCGCAGGACGAGGCCCGGCTACTACAGGAGCAGCTGGAGGACGTTTCGACGGCCAGGGACGAGGCGGCGCGGAGGACGGACAAGAAGATTGCGGACCTGCAGATGCAGATGGCGGCGTCGGAGAGCTCGCTGCAGGAGCTGCAGCAGGAGGCTCGGGCGCGCGACGAGAGCCTGCAGCGGTGCCAGGAGCAGATCCTGGACAAGGACTCGCAGATCGGGCGGCTGGAGGCGGAGGCGCTCCGGCTCAAGGCGCAGACCGGGGACGCGGAGACCATGGAGATCATCAAGAGGGAGCTGTCGGAGCAGGTGTCGCACATCCGGGCGCTGGAGGCGACGAATCGCGACCAGCTGGCGGAGCTCAAGCACCTGCGGGCGCTCAAGAAGGCGGTGGAGATTGTCGAGGAGGAGAAGAGGACGCTGCAGCGCAGGGTGGAGGCGGCGGAGACGCTCGAGGTGGAGCTGGCGGAGGCGAGGATGCAGCGGCAGAGGCTGGAGGACGAGCGGCTCGCGTGGTCGGCGTACCTGGAGAAGGCGTCGGAGACAGGCCGCGCCGACTTCGACACGCCCGAGGCGGTCGCGCGCGCTCTGGTGCAGGAGCGGCTCACGACGGCGTCGTACGTCGAGCAGCTGGGCGCAGCGCGCGCCGAGGTGGCGGCGCAGCAGGGCCGGATCGGATCGCTCGAGGAGGAGAGGGCGCAGCTGAGGAACGCGGCGCAGGCGGCGTCGAGCTCGGCGCAGGCCTCGAGCACGGACAAGATCCGGGTGCGTCTGGACCGGCAGCGGGCGCTGGCGCTGAAGGAGGTGGAGTACCTGCGGGCGCAGCTCAAGGCGTTCGACACGGAGGAGCACACGATCCAGCCGGAGCAGTTTGACGAGACGCGGGCGGCGCGGGTGCAGGAGCTGGAGGACCTGGTGGACAACTACAAGATGGAGGTGCAGCGGCTGCACGACGAGCTGACGTCGTCGGCGGAGAGTGCCTCGTCGTCGGCGGGCCCGCGGGAGCCGCCGCGCACGCCGCCGCACGCGGGCAGCAAGCGGCCGCGGGGCGAGGAGGAGGCGGACGTGACGCAGGAGCAGATTGGGCAGCTGACGCGTAAGAACCGCAAGCTGCAGGAGGACCTGGCGCAGGCGCAGACGCAGCTGGCGATGAGCCAGCGGGACCTGGACGCGAGCCGGTCGCAGCTGGCGTCGGCGCAGCAGCAGACGCAGACGCGGATCCTGTCGCTGCGCTCGAACCCGACGGCGGACCACGAGGCGACCAAGGCGGCGACGCTGGCGGCGCTGCAGAAGGAGAACCGGGAGCTGCTCTCGCGGCTGACATCGCGGCACTCGAACCCGTCGATCCCGCTGGTGCCGACATCCGTGCTGGGCGCGATGGAGCGGGAGATCGCGGCGGCCAAGGGCGAGACGGCGTCGGCGCAGAAGTCGGCGCGGCGGCTCAAGGAGGTGTGGGCGTCCAAGTCGCACGAGTTCAAGGAGGCCATCTTCTCGACGCTCGGGTGGACCGTGACCTTCATCCCCAACGGCAAGATGCGCGTCGAGAGCACATTCTACCCGTCGCGGACGGACGAGCACGAGAACTCCATCGTCTTCGACGGCGAGCGCGGCACGATGAAGGTCGGCGGCGGGCCCAAGAGCGCGTTCGCGGGCAAGATTGCGGACCACATCGGCTTCTGGGTGCGCGAGAAGGGGTGCATCCCGGGGTTCCTGGCGGCGCTGACGCTCGAGTTCTACGAGGAGCACGCGCGGGCCGGCAATGCGGAGGGGCTGTGACGGCCACTTGACAATCATGATTTTTTCTTTGTTCCTCTTTTTTTTTTTTTTTTTTTTTTTTTTTGTTTTCTTCCTCCCCGTCGGGCTTGGTGTCACGGCTGCTAGTTTGAAGGACAGGATGTTCTTCTTCCCTCTTTTGTTTCCTCATTTTCCAGATATCACTCATGTACATATAGATGGGCGGCGGCGGCAGGGCTCCGAGACGGGCCATCAAACGAGGCCATGCGGTATTCATATGACTATCCGAACCTGTCCTCCAGAGCATGATCGTGATCCCAACGGATGTCGTGGGCACATGAGCACTCGCCCTCGTAAGGGGCAATATGTAGCAAATACCTCTACGTAGAGCCACTCCACACGTACAAGCCATGATCAGCCTATTTCAACAAGATCAAAATGAAGAAGCAGAATTGCTCAAATTTGATGGATGAATCCAAGATAATATACTCCGTACACATGGGGCAAAAAAAATAATCAGCAAAAAAGGGTCTGGCCGGGGATTGAACCCGGGACCTCTCGCAAGCTGAAGCCAAGGGTGGACCCTAAGCGAGAATCATACCACTAGACCACCAGACCGTCGCATGGAATGGCTCCCCCTACACAAATATATACACCCTCTATTCATAGTCGAGTCGCCCCCTGATGGTCGAGATGAAGTCGAGGCGTGTCCATCATGCCTCTTCTGTTTACATCCCCCTTTGGCCCTCCCTGTCCCGCCGTCTCTTCTCCTCGCCTCCTCATCATAATCAGGCAGCGTTGTCACGAGCTCTATTCTCTATTTATCGGAATCCGACTTAGATCTAGCATCCTCTCACTCAACACTCGTTGACGCTCTTCTCCCAACACCGCTATTCACTCTCACCTTTTCCTCGACCAAGCCCATCTCCGGCCCTTCACGGCCTTCCTCCTCTGCCCCTCATCCCGATTACACATACCAAGCTCGTGCTCCTTCTCCCCTTTCCCGCTCATCCCATCGACTACCACAATCAGCACACTCATACTGGAACCAGCAGCGGGACAACACCCCCCAGCGGCATGAAAGTCTCGAGGCAGAGACTTCCCTCGTATGCCCTCTAGACAAGGCAAAGAAGATCCCCCAGACATGCCCAAGACACAGCAGAGAACACGTCTCCCCGACATCCCCCCCCCCCCCAAAATTCTCTCCCCGACATGCCTAGCGTAATCGGTACAACACACCTCACACGAAAAAAAGTGTATCCAGTGTACAAGTCATGCGATTCTTTATGCCATCGCGTAGTATATAGATATTATCATAGTGAAGGGAGAAGAAAAAGAAAATTGAAAAAAAAAAAAAAAAAAAGAGAAGCAGGACGACATAAGAGATAGCGAGAGCCCGAGTAAGACATACACACAAAAGAGAGAAAAGAGAGCAAAAAAAAAACAACGAAATAAAGATGAAAGAAAAAAGGAGGCAAAAAGGGTCAGTCAGACGTAATGAAGGTAAGAAAGGAAGGAAAGGTAGTCGTAGCTGTACTTAGTAGCTACTAAGTATAAAAAGGAATCGGGTCTCAGACGGAAAAGGGGCACTTGGTGGTAATTGATAAACGCCCGTCGTCTACCTGGCCTCGTACTTGCCGCTCACGAGGCGCCGCGTCGTCGGCACCTCGACCCACGCCTGCTCCAGCAGCGAGGGGTTCGAGCTCGCCGGGTTCTCATCCGCGTCCACGTCCGCGTCAGCGTCCGCAAAGGGGTCCGCGTCCTGGACGTCGCGCTCCCTAACCTCCTGCCGCGCGATGGAGATGCCGCTGCCGACGACGCCCTCGTCGCCCGCCGCGGGCGCGTACTCCCAGCGCGCCTCGATCTGGCCGGGCGCGGGCTCGACGCCCTCGGCGCCGTTGATGCGGCAGATGATCTTCTGCGGGGCCTCGCTGAGCGCCACGTCCCCGAGCCGCCAGTAGATCATGTGCTTGTCCTTGAGGTGCACGCCGCTGGGCTTCGTCTGCGCCCCGCTGGCGGCGCCCTCGTACGTCGCGACAAACGTCAGGTTGTGCAGCGTCACGGGCCCCGCGAGCTTGCTCTCCGGGTTGAGCTGGTACTGCAGCAGCAGGCCGAGCTTGTCGCCCTGCAGCTTCCACTGCGAGTTGAGCAGCAGGGGCGCGTGGGAGCCCAGGGCGAGCGGCTCCGATTCGGGGCACAGGACGCGGTAGGAGAAGGCCGTCGCCGTCTGCTTCGGGTACGACATGTCCAGCGAGAACTGGTCCGGCTGGTCGGGGGAGGCGTTGTGGACGAATATGCGGTTCGGCACCATGCGCTCGAGGTTGGCAAGGTTGTTGATCCGGATGACTTCGTGAGCTGTCGTCGGGTCAGTGAAACGCGGCGCAACACGATTTTTCAAAAGGAGGGGGGTTCCTACTCTTGGCGGGATCTGCCGTCTCCGACGGGTTCATGACGCAGGCGACTTCGCCCGCGATGGACGCGCTCTTCATCACGCCGTGCTCGAAGATGGCGGAGACAATCTCGACGATGGAGAAGTTGAGGCCCGGCGCCGTCATCTCGGGATGCTTGACGTGGCTGAAGCTGCCAAACGAGGTGCCGGAGCGGACGGACTGCGTGTCAGAGCCCCCCGTGCCGCCGCTGCCCTCCGACGGCAACCCAATGCCGGATGCTCGCGAATGGGAGACGGCCCTCAGCGGGGAGTGGGGCGCAGACGTCGCGGCGCCCTCGAGCTGGCTCTCCGGCAGGTTTGGCCCCGGGACGAACAGCGTGTGCCTCGCGTCCCGACGACCCCTCATCGTCACGGAGCGGCGCGTCGCTGGGCCCATCTTCAAGGTGTTGGCCACGTTGGACAGGGCGGCCTGGGCGGCCTCGGGATCCTCCTCGCCGATCGGCTGGTTCTGGATGTTGAGCTTGAACGGCTGGTCTCCCTCCTCCGAGATGTCTCTCTGCGCCTCCGAAATCGGGTCATTCATGGGCGCGCGGATCGTGAACCCTTCCGAGTCCCTCGCGTCCGAGGAGGCGTCTTGAGACGGCTGAGAAGTCGTCGGCTCGAGGGGGGAAGCGATGCCGGGCATGTTGCCGTTGACCGGGCTCGTCGGGAGGTTCGGGGCGGGCGTGTCCAGGAGGCTCTCGCCGGGCGCCGGAGATTCGATGTTGCTTCGGTCGTTGAGTGTCTGGCCGGGGGACTCTGTCTCGATCTCGAACTGCCGGTTCGCGTCCGGATTCTCGGCCAGTATCGACAGCCGATTCGCCTCGTTGAGGTTGCTCGACGACGACCTCGGCGAAAGCACCCTCGCGGCGGCCTGGCTGCTGTTCAGGCCGTGGCTGCTACCGAGTCGGCCAAAGGTGGGGCCGGAGCTCTTCTGCGGCTGGAATTGGCCGAAGCCGGTGTGCATGCTCTGCCGCCGTCGCCCGCCGAACATGGTCCCGAGCCTCCGGAGTTTCGACTCTGCGAATACTTAGCAAATATCCTGAAGTTTGCCATTTCCCTGCCTAATTGAACTTGATTTTTTTTTTTCCTTTCCTTTCCTTTCCCATTCCTCTCGAGTTTTTTTTTTCCTCCTCCCTCGCTTCTTGGTTGACTCACCTGGCTTCCCCTCGATAGGGAGAGAGTTGTGCTCGCTGGCATCGTCCTCGTTGACCTGCTGGGAGGCTGGGTTGGGTGTCGTCGGGGCGCTGCCGTGGGCGCTGGCCGAGTTCTGGGTGCCGAGCGTCGACGATCGCCTAGTCCCGCCCCTCAGCGATGGCTGCGCCTTTCCCTGCGTGACTTTCTGGACGAACCCGTGAACTTCGCTCTCTGTGTTGACCTCGAGCATGACGGCGAGGGTCTCGACGGCGGTGTCCTGGAGGCGCTGGGCCTGGTCGGATTCGTGTGTCTGGTACTGGGTGAGCAGGTCGCGGATCATGTTGACGCGCGACTCGTCGAGGGCCTGGAAGGTCTCGAAGACGAAGGGCGACTGGGAATCCCACTGCTGCTGGGCGGACTCGAGCTTTGTGGAGGCGGCGTCGACCTTTTGGGTGCTGGCCTTGACGCCCTTTTTGCTGAGCTTGTCGGAGCGCTCCTGGGCCTCCTCGAGGTCCCTTGCCATGAGGGCGAGGTTGTTTGAGATGTTGTTGATGTTCTGCATGTCGCGGCGCTGGTGGAAGGCTCGGAGGGGAGACTCGACGTCCTTTTCGATCCTCTCGGCGAACTGCTGGTGCGAGTTTGCGATACGCTCGACGGCTTCGACGATCTTGATCCACGGTCCCTGGAACACGCTGTGGATGGGGGGGAGACATCAATGATCAATGTCGGGTCAATGGAAGGTCCTGGGGCGACCTGGGGCGGCCCGTGGAGATGTGGAATACATGTAGGCAGCGACTCACCCAAGCTCGGATTGCGCGTTGGGGACCTTGAACTGAGCCAACTTGCGCATGCCCGCGACATACTGATCTTCGATGCGACGGCGCTCCTAGAGAAAGGCAAAAACGGAAGCAAGAGTCAGAGATGGCGGCATGGAAAGGATTTTGATTAGTGACGTATGCCGTCACGGGAGAGCTGGCGGGCCGCCATACCTGAAGCCAGTCGGCGATTTCGATGTTGAGCTTGTTGATGCGCTTGACTCGGTCGTTGAGGGTGAAGACGGCCTGGCCGGGCTGCAGGAGAGCCTGTTGCAGGGCAGCGGGCGAAGGGGCGCCGTGGTCAGCCATTGTGGTGAAGCCGAGGACGGCGAGCAGCGGAGGGCCAGTCGGGTCGTCTCTCGAATGCTGGACGTAGAGGCAGAGTAATAGTAGATGTGGGTATGATAACTCACCAGCATGGCCGGGTACTCGGCCCTCGCCATGTCCATGATGGGATGAACGGCAATGGCGGGGAGAGAGTAAAAAAGAGAGAGAGAGAGAGAGAGAGAGAGAGAGAGAGAGACCGGGGGGGAGAGGGAGATTAAGGATGACGATGGCGGCGACGGCGGCGCGGCGGAGAGAGAGACTTGAGGAATCGGGTGGAGGCACTGGAGGGACGGTGGAGGGATTGATGGAGAATAGAGGGAGATGTAGAGGGAGCGCCGGCTGCTAGATGAAGGCGCGCATGACGATGCCCAGCAGCGACGGGGCTGGCCTGGATGGATGAAAGGAATCAATAGTATTTGATGCTTGGTGGCTAGTTGTTTGGTTGTTTGGCTGGCTGGCTGGCTGGCTGGAGTGAAAGGATGAGGCGGAGAGGGTGGAGAGAGAGAGGATGATGATGATGATGATGATGATGATGGAATTGAATGGATTGAATGGAAGGGAATTGAAGCGACGAGGATCGAGCTCAAGGATTGATTGATTAATTCGGGAAAATAATCCTGGATTAATTCCAGGAAATAATAGAGAATTACGGAGTACATATGTAGTAGTATTCTGTCACCCTACCCTGGAGCCCGGCGATTACTACCCTGGAGCCCGGCGGTTACAGGCCCTGCAGGCGCTAAGCGACGCTCGGCGGACGCGCTGGAACCGCTGGAACTGCTGGAACCGCTGGAACCGCTCAAGGGCGTGCAGCGTCAAGCCACCGGGGCGGATCCCGAGCTCAAGCCTCAGCGCGATGGAACGGATTGGAGCTTCAAGCTGGACATCAGGTCTTCACAACAGCCTGTGGCCCTGTACTCCGCACTCCAGACCGGTAAGCTCAAGCCGTTCTCTCCAGGCCCAGGCGCTGCGTCTGCCAAGAAACGTCATCTCGGGGGCTGGCGCCTGGGGGATGTAGATATACGGAGTAGCTCGTACTGAGTCCGTACTGCCACTTGACAGGCATGGCATCAGCGGGAGGTACGGGGCACTGTAAATCTCCGAGGTTGCGCCAGCAGCGTCAAGCCACAGGCGACACCTCGGATTCCTGGCATAATCCTGGAATTATTCCTGGAATTATTCCTGGAATTATTGAATTGACTACTCCATAATTCACCATCACGACCCGGATCGCGATGCTTCGTTTACCTGCACGTCGCTTGTGCGAGTGCATCCGCGCCCTCCTGATTCGCCGCGTCTGGTAGACGATCCACAGACAGACGCCTCGCCGCTGCACGACGACATCACCGGTGGACCGTCGCCTTGTCGGCCATCAACCATCCCTATAACGCAGGGAGATCGCACGATCCTCTCACTGCCGAGTCCCCGTCATCATCACCACCATCCGCTCCCAGTACGGAGTGCTCCCAGCAACCAAAGACCCATCGCCATGGACCCCTCCGCCGACGAGTGGAAGTCCTCCCTCTCGTCCATCGACAGATACGACATCATCCAGCGCATGTCAGTCACCCCTCGCGTCCTCTCTTTTTTTTTTTTTTTTTTTTTTTTTCATCCAGCGCTGATCCCTCCCCCAAGTCTATCCTCCCTCCCCTCGCAGGACATGCAGGAAGCCATCGCCATCGAGCACGCAGCCTTCACCACATCCGCCTCCCGCGTGAGTCTGCCGCTCTCCACCTCTCCACCTCTCCCTCTCCCTCTGCCACATCCAAACGCTCACACTCACCATCCTCCCTCCGACACAGCACGAATACGACGCCGCCTGCGAAGCCCGCCCCTCAACCCCATCCGCCCTCGACAACACCAACAACAACAACAACAACAATAACAATAACGTCCCGCAAATCACCCTCACCTCGTCCCCCGACAGCGGCATCCCCATCGGGCCCTACGAAAACTGCTCCCCCATCGCCCACGGCGTCACATCCACCGTCTTCCGCTCCGCCTCCCACGCCCTCAAGCTCATCACCGCCCCGCGCGCCCTCGAGCCCCACAACCCCCAGCGCGAAGCCGCCGTCCTCCGCGCCATCCACCCCCACCCGGCCTGCATCCCGCTCCTCGACGTCTTCCGCGATCCCCAAGAGCACCGCCCCGTCCTCGTCTTCCCCTACATGCCCCTCACCCTCGCCGCCCTGCTCGACTCCTCCTCATCGTCCACTCCATCCCCATCCCTGGCCCCCGCCGCCCTCGCCCCCATCTTCAACAACATCCTCAGCGCCCTCGCCCACATCCACGCCCTCGGCATCCTCCACCGCGACATAAAGCCCTCCGCCATCCTCCTCGCCTCCCCCTCCGGCCCAGCCTACCTCTCCGACTTCGGCACCGCCTGGCACCCCTCCCTCTCGCCCCCCACAGAACCACCCCCCTCCAAGGTCCTCGACATCGGCACAGGGCCCTACCGCGCCCCCGAGGTCCTCTTCGGCGACACCGCATACGGCGCCCCCGTCGACATGTGGGCCTGCGGCGCCATGCTCGCAGAGGCCGCCGCCGTCCCCCCCGCTCCCCTCTTCGAGTCCCGCCCCGTCCACGAGGACGGCAACCAGCTCGGCCTCATCCTCAGCATCTTCAAGACCCTCGGCACCCCGACCCCGCACACCTGGCCAGAGGCCGCACAATTCAAGGTCCGCCCCTTCGAGCTCTGGACCGTGTTCCCCCCGCGCGCATGGGACGATATCCTGCCGAGCGTCGAGCCGACGCTCAGGGACGCCGTGGCCGCGCTGGTGCGCTACGACGGCAAGAGGGCCACCGCCGCCGAGGCGCTCGCGTGGGAGTGCTTCGCGATTCACGGTGAGTAGTAGTAGGGCCGTAGGTCACACGCATTCTCGTAAAAGAAAAAAAAAAAAAAAAGAAGAGTATCTCGTGAGAGCCTTGGTCATTTCTGTACTCCGTTCAGTACATACATGTTATCTGAATCCTTCCAAACGCCAGCGACCATGTTTGTGTAATTAACAATTTCTAATCCGCATCATCCAATATACCATTCAAGCCATCTCCTTATGCAGAATGCGAAATCCCGAGCGTGTAATGCTGCTCCTTTTGACACTTGTATACCCAAGGAAGAAAACCGAACGTGAGAATAAGACTCCATAATCCGAGATCAGTAAATCCAATCACTGCCTCCTCTTCGTGTCGGACCCGAGATACTCAATCGGGTTGCGGCACAGCGGGCACGTGTTCTGGTTGCTCGTCTGGAACCACTTGTAGAGGCACGACCGGTGGAACAGGTTCTTGCACGTCCCGCACCGCTTGTCCGGCATCCGCTTGTCCGTCGAGATGATGCTGTAGCAGATGGCGCACTCGCTCTGGCCCCGCAGCGCCCCGCACATGTTGCGCTTGAACACCTGCAGCCCGTCGATGACGTTGCCCCCCGAGAACGCGATCGCCCCCTGCGTGATGGTGATCCAGCTCTGCCACCGCCGCTCCCGCACCCCGACCCGGCTGACGCTGCTCACCGCGACCCCGTCCAGCGGGAAGCTGCTCGGGATCTTGAGCGCGATGCACGCCTCCGCCTCGTCGATGGCGTAGCTCGCCGTCACCTCCCGCGCGTTCTTGAGCACCCGCACCGTCAGCTCGGGGTCCTCCGCCCCGAGCGGCTCTTGCTGCTCGCCCCACGCCTGCACGTCGTCGAGCGTGTCCGAGATGATGAGCGGCGACAGGTACCGCGCCGTCCACGCCTCCACCGCGATGCGCGTCTGCTTCGACCGGCAGTCCAGGTACCACGCCTTGAACAGCGACGGCACGTACTTGAGCGTCAGGAAGAACACGTGCACGAGCAGCCACTGCATGCTCTTCTCGTCCGCCTCGCCCTCGGCCAGCTTCATGTCGTAGTCGCGGATCTGCTCCGCCGTGATGTGCTCCTTCTCCAGGTTCAGCGCGTTCGCCGCAGAGTGCCCCAGCACGTCAAACGTGAAGTCCAGCAGGTGCGACGTGTAGTTCTCCATCTTGAGGTGCTCCGTGAAGTCGCTCCGCATCTTGCTGGGGGATCCGGAAAACGCGTCGAAGACGAGCTTCCACGACAGCAAATAGCATCGGATGGAAGACGGGAACTGCGCGAGCATCTCGTCCGAGAACTTCTCCAGAGTGGGGGCATCCAGGAGCAGCGAAAGCAACTCATCAGGCAGTCGAGCGTCTATGTGTATATACGCGTCAGTCTCAAGTGTCAAATCAGGGAGAAGAGCAGAGAAAGTTGATGCTCACCTATCTTGTCCAACATCACATCGACGGCTCGACTCTCCTGCTCCGCCGGGATGGCTCTGTGCAGCAGACTGAACGCCGCGCTCTGAATGTCCCTCGACTCGGATGCCACGAGCTCGTAAATGTCGGAGATGTCGGCAATCCGCTTGATGTCGATCTTCTCGACCTCGCGGCAGAGCATCGCATCCACAATGTCGAGCGGCTGGCTCGTGCCCCCGCGCGGGAGTCTCAGCAGCTCGATCAGCGACATCGATCGCTTGCCGGCAGACTCCTTGAGGGCATCGGACAGGTCCTCGTTCGCATCGGCCATGCCCTCCAGCGTCTTGACGAGCTTCAGGGACGCGTGGATGAAGGGGAGCGCATCGGGCAGGGGGTGCTGGGCTGCCTTGTCCCACAGGTCGAGGCAGAACTCGATCGACTTCTCCCAGTACGAGCCGAAGACGGAGCTCATGCAAGGCAGCAGGGTCGTGAGGACGCGGCAGATCTCCGCGCAGAGCGGGGCACTCAGCTGCTCCTCTTCGTCTTCTAGCCAGGAAGTGATCTGCTTCACCGCGAAGACGATGCGGTTGTTCGCGATCGGGAGCTCGCCGGCCTCGTAGACCCGCGCGACGAGTGTCAGGAGAGAGAGAGTCATGAATGTCTTGTCGCCCTGCGCGCTCGCGCCGGCAACGTCGCTTGCGAGGCGGTTGCAGAAATTGCTCGCCAGCTTCGACGGCTGGAGGGTCTCGCCGAGTCCCGAGAGGAGCGCCGCGGAGAGGAGCGCCGTCTCCGGTGCTGCCTTTGCCAGGGCTGGCTTGAGGAGCGTCTCCTCCAGCGCCGGGGGAATACCTTGTGTCTCTGCCAGCGATGAGACGATCTCGCTGAGGGCCCTGGCGCTGTAGACGCCCCGGGGGGTCAATCTCGTGGACTCCTGCTTCAGGAGATCGACCAGTCCACGAAAGACTCGCGATGTCTGGTCCGCGGAGCTCTGATCCCACCAGCTTGCGCCGACCGAGCTCTGGTTGATTGTGTGCCTGAGGCCGGCGACGAAATTCTCGGCCTCTGCTATCGATTCGGCTTGGTCAAGCTCGCGCCACAGGCCGTTGTACTCTCGGGATGTGAGCTGATCAGTGGCGAGCTGAAGGACGAGGCACTGGATGAAGAGGAGCTCGACCTGGAACTGGATCGGCAGTTTCGATTTGTCGGCATTGTCCTCCAGGAGCTTCGCGGCGTAGAGAGCCATTCGCAACGGGATGGAACGACCTTTCCGATCTCTGGAGATGGTCCGGAGATCCGAGAGACGGGAGTTGTTGTTGCTCAGGGCCACGACCCCGCCGAGTGCGTTGGTGATCGTGAGCGAGGGATTGAGCGGCTGCTCGAGGAAGGGGGCCAGCTTCTGCATCCACGCATTCGTGCTCGGGAAAATGTCCTCCACGGGCACGCCGGCGTCGAACGCCTGCTGGGCCTGGGACAGCAGGGTTGAGACGTTCAAAGATTGCGGGCCTGCTCGTTCGAGGTTCGCGTGGATGATGCCGATGACGGGCAATGCGCCCTCGCCGCCACCACCCTCCAGAAGAGAGCGTACGGCCAGCGCCTTTGATGAATCGGCACCGTCGCCGACCTCGGATATCCCGAGGAGCTGGGCTACTAAATCTGTTTGCAACGCCTCATCTTGGGCGAAAATTTGCGGCCGGCCCTTGACGAGGAACTCCAGGGCCCGAAGGTTGGTGCCCACCGAGCCCGTCTGCGTCTCCAGGAATTGCATCAAGCTGCGAGCCAGGGCCCTGCAGCTTTCGTCGGTGAGACTGCCATGGGTGACCGCCACGTTTAGGAGCTCCCATGAGTCCGCATTGCCTTTGACCGTTTCAGAGAATTCGTGAAGTATGCTTTCTTGGAGTCTGGCGCTGGACTGGGCAAGGACATTCCCCTTTTCCTGGGACAGAAAAGACGAAAGCGCCGTCACGCGAATGGGCGCGTCGGTGAGGTCCAGAGCTGCGTCGACCCATAAGCTCCATGATGTCGCATACTCCGCCTCTCGCGATGGCATGCCACCCAGAATGCGGAGACAAGACAGCAAGGGGCGGCATGAAGCCGATTGCAGTGCCTTTGCCATCGATCCCTCGGCATCCATGCGGAGGAAGGCCGAGGTCTCCTGTCCGACATCGCCGTCGAAGAGATGCTGTGATGTGCTCAACGCGGTCTCGAGTATTCGCGCAGCGCCAAAGGGCTTCATGTCCCGGTTCTGGAGGCGGGAGATGCTGTGCCGGATGATCTTTTTCGAAGGTCCAGCGGTCTGGTCAGGGAGGACTTCGCCGATCTCGGACAGTCTCTTGTGTATCTCGCCGACGAGACCGAACCAAAGCCGACCCTCATCACCAATTTTCTCCTGCGAGGACTGGTACTCTCGCGAGACCTCGGGCAGGGAGTTGGAGATCCTCTCGCAGAGCACATCTGCCAAGCGGCTCCATTCCTCGTTGGACGCGGATTCGATGGCGGGCGACGACCGGATGATGGCGAGGTGTGCTTCGGCCAGAGAGGGGGCGAACTTGGGTCCGAAGAAGACGGAAGCCGGCCTGTCGGATGGAGGGAAGAGGAACTGGTCGAAGAGAGGGAGCATTTGCTGCTTGACGAATTGGAGCTTGTCCTCTTCGGAGAGGAGCTCCAGGAAAAGCTTCGCGGTCTCTATGTAGCATTTCCAGCCCATGACCGCGTGAGTCCGAGGCTCTTCACGGCTCGAGATGCCCGACTTGATGGCAGACAGGAAGCCCGATGCCGTGGAGAGGTCCCGCAGCTGGTCCCATGGCAGGATGGCGATCAGTTGCTGGACAGACTCCCAGAAGGTCGCGGGGCCGCCCTGGGAGCCCTTGGCGATGAATTGCTGCAGCTTGGGGAACAGGGACTTTCCCTTGTTCTGCGACGGGCTCCAGCTGTCCGGGTATTGCTTGGTCAGCCTGATGAGGGCCTTGGTGTATTCCAGGGCCGAGCCGGATTGCGCCGTCTTCAGGCCGCCGAGGAGGATGGACCGTCTCGCGACGGTGGATTGCGCGTATGGGAGCCCGCGGTCCAGGCAGACGACGAGGAGCTGGCAGACGGCCTTGCGCACGGCGGGATCGCTGAGAGCGATGCTGTGCCAGACGACCTCCTCGGCGAAGAACTCGTCGTACTTGTCGCGCAGCTTGGCAAAGTCGGGACTGTCGAGCCTTTCCAGGAGGCCGAGGACGAGGGACAAGCTGGCGCTGACGACCCTGTGGTATTTGGCCTCGGCGTCCTCCTTTGAGGTGGAGCGCTCGTCGCTGAGCGTGTCGGCGGTCTCTCGGATCCCGTCGAGGGCGTAGTCGAGGATCTGGGGGTGGCACTTGCGCCAGAAGGCAGTCATCTTCTCGGGGGTGTTGAGGAAAGAGGAGAGGCCTTCGCCGGCGGCTCGGGAGGCGGCACGATCGCGGTCGTATAGCCCGGCCAGCCAGGCGCCGACAACCTTGGGGATGTGTTTCTCGGCGCGCTTCCTCGCAGACCTGATGAGGGCGAGCTGAAAGGTGTGAGACAGCTCGCGGACTCGGCGGGAGTTGTCGATGGAGGTCCGGGGGTATATCTCGTCCTAGGCGATGTCAGCGTTTCGCCATATAAATAGTACTAAGCTGGCTTTCGAGGCTCAAGATGCGCCTGAGCTGCATGTAGCACTCACCCAGAAGTCGAGGATGGCCTCGTCGGCGCCGCCGTCCTTGTCGAAGGGATGCGCGTGCGCGTACTGGACCAGGTCCTCCAGGCCCTTTGCCTTTGTGATGCCATCCTTCTTGAGGACGTTCTTGAGGGAGACGACGACGTTTGGGTCGGATACGGCGTCGAGGGAGGGGGGCTCGGCTAGGTAAGAAAGGCGGCAAGAGTGGGTGGTGAACATGCTGGGCCCGCCCAGCCGGCCAGCGGCTGTGTTGGTCTGGTTCCGTTGCTTCATGTTGTGGCCGTGGAATGGAATGGGTTAGCCGAGAGAGCCAAGGCGGGAGGAAAGCTCGTCGTCGTGTTCAAGACGGATGCGGGAGAAGAGGAAGACGAAGAAGAGAGATTGTTGGTGGAGGGCGTCGACGTCGAGGGCTGCTTGGAGAATTAAAGGTCGCAGCGTGGGGGGGTCTCGCGTCATGGACTCGGGTCCGGGTCAGAGAAGCATCATCGATGAAGGGAGAAGGATGATGCCATCGATCGATCGAGAGATGAGATGAGATGAGATGAGCTGCTCCGTCCAAGTTGGTGAAGCTACGGGCAACTTGAAGAGACCGAGTCGAGGGGTCATGATGTCAGACTCGGCACCAAAAAAAAAGTTGAGCAACTCGCCGCGCCTCAAAAGACTCATCCGGTGAGGCCACGGCCTTCAATGGAGCTGAAGGCTCGACTACCCTATAGGCTTCAATCGCACTGATCGACGGCGTCTGATTGGCCGTAATGGCAGGAAAAGAGCAACCAGCTGATTGGCCAGAATGAGAGGATGTGAGGACAATGCGGCACGAGACCCGGCGAAAATGACCCAATCAGGAATGAGTCTGCAAATCCATCTGATGACGGGCTACGGAGTACTCGTACTCGTACTCGTACTTCTTCTCCCGCCGTTTTGATTCTTACACAATATTCGTAACGATTCGAGAATGTACAGGTAAGTAGTAGACGATTCATTCTGGACTCCATCATGGATCGCAAAGGTCAGGTCTTTGGATCTTGAAAACGGGGTCGATCCAAGCATTCACCTACCCTACAGCAGTTTCCACGCATCGTCGCACGGTCAGGGCCACGGTGTCCCCAAGGACTCTATCCCGCTCGGTGGCCAGGAAGACTGGATATCAATCAATATATATCGGACTCTCGGAGCTCCTATTGATCACTCCATGTAGGGCTTTCGACATGGACCCGGGCTGTGGAGGCATCGCGGACTCCTCGCATGAATGGCAATGCCCTTGACTCGGCGGTACTCGTTTGCTCGTTCCAATAGACGCGACTGCTGGCCCCCGGACCAAGCCGATGCAATGCTGCGAGTCCAGTTCTCGTACGAGCACAATAGATACTTCTGAGAGGTTGGCTGGGATGTGCCGTAAAAGGCCGAGTTCTGCAGGGATCGAATTGTCTCGTACTGACACTCCACGTTGCGCTCCCAGACGTGGCTGAACCGGCATGTTGGGGGCAGGCCAGAATGGTCTCGAGTCAGGACTGGTGGCGACATCTCAACCGCTTTCTTGTCATTCCACATTTTCACATCTTCTCGCCTTGATAGACTGTCCCTGACGGAATGACTTGTTGTTCTGGACTGCTTCTTGATGCATCATGCTCCTTTTCGTCGCCGCCGCCCTTCCATCTCGTCTATATAGTGATGTAGGACTGCTGACTAACCTGACACATGATGGTACTAGTACGAGTAACGAGTACGAGCACGGAGTACAGGGTAGCGCCATTTGTGCGTGCTGGCCCCCGCCCGCTTGCAGGGCCTCTGATTGGCCGGAGCAAGATCCCGCAGGCTGCCATTGGCCGGGCTATTCGAGTCGCGGGAGAAAATGGACGAATCATCTCGCTCGGATCCGGCAAAAGACCCCGCATTGTCGTCAGAGGCTGCAGCGCCAAGGTCGCACCAAAGCTGCACCGAGCATCTCGCGGCCATGGAACTCGATGGCCCTGAGAAACATCAATCGATCAATTGGATGGACGGATCCATAAAGGCCCCGGGGAGCTCGTCCTGCATTGCCCGCCAGGCGGCCGGCCATTTACAGAGGTGGATTCCCCACTGCGAGCTCCGTCCAGCGGGTCCTTGCCCGGCTGCCTCGACCCACTGAGGGGCGCTGGACCTCCCCTGAAGGGACCCGCCGCGTACCGCTGGAAGCAGAAGGGATGAGCGGCGTCTTGACGGGGAAACCGTCTACGAGCAGGAGTAGGAGTACGGAGTAGTAGGAGTAGGAATACTGTCGACGATGAAGCAAATCAACCAACCCAACCATCAATTGATCCATCCATAACTCGAGACGTCGTCCGCCAGGCAGCAGGCAGGCACAGCTGACTAAGGCACAGTCAGGAGAGAGGCTACCCCGCGACAAAGTACGGTAATGGCCGCCGCCGCCCGCCAGCAGAGAAAAGGGCCCACACGACGTGATGACGGCACCAGCTCCATGCGCACCTCCCACATGAATCAATCGTACCACGTACGGATACTTGCTGCACCATCACGGGCGGATCCCCGGCCGTCTCACTTAACCTCGCCAAACACGCTTCATGTTCCTTTGCCCGACTCCCCCCAATCCCTTTATATGCCCCGTCTCCCCTCCGCATTCTTGTGTTGCCTTGAAGCCTCTTGTGCCTCTTTCCCTCTTCCTCCTTCCTTCCTTCCCCCCTCTCTCCTTCATTCCAGCTCCTTCCTTCCAGCCACATCCATACCTCCTACCTCTCTACCTACCTCCTACCTCGCTCCTTCCTCCAATACTATCTATCCATCAACTCCGCACCTGCCTCCCGCTACACCTCATTCTCCAGCTGCTCCTTCCCCGATCAGCGGCTCTTCCCCAATCACCCGATCATTTCCGACGCCGACCAACAAGTCGCTCCTTCCCTTCCCCACACCTCGGGTACTCCCTTAGCAGCCTCCGCCTGGCACCTCCATCCGCCACCACCACCCCCTTCAATTCGCCTCCCAATACAGCTTCACTTCGCGGCCTGGCCGAACGTCTCGCCATGCTCTCCTCCGCACAGAACGCTTCGCCCAGAGCGAGGCTGCTCATCACCCGCCATGCCCTCAGATCCAGCGGCCCGTCCACCTCCGGCGCCGCCCCGCCCGCCAGCTCGGAGCAGGCCCGGCAACTGTCCTTCGGCCGCTTCACCCGCGTCACATCATTCCTGCACAAGGAGGCCCGCCAACGCAACCGGGTTCTCGCCTACAAGTGCATGAACTCGCTGCATCGCTACCTGTCGTGGGATAACAGCCCGCGGCCCGACAACTCCAAGGCTGCCATGAAGAAGATGGTCGCGGAGTGGCTGCAGTCCGACTCCCGCGCGAACA
Organism: Escovopsis weberi; assembly: GCA_003055145.1. Taxonomy (NCBI): domain Eukaryota; kingdom Fungi; phylum Ascomycota; class Sordariomycetes; order Hypocreales; family Hypocreaceae; genus Escovopsis; species Escovopsis weberi. Next base: position 224,329 of record NIGB01000010.1, read on the forward strand.
AGTACACAAACGCCAACGAGATCAAGTCCTGGTCGGACGACATCTCGGGCGTCCGCCCCGGGCGGAGCATCGAGGACGCGGAGCGGGAGGCCATCAACCACCTCTTCAGGCGGCAGGTCGTCTGGACGACGCCCATACACGCCATGCGGGACCACATCCACGCGAGCCAGGCGCCCCGCGAGGTCACCGCCGGCGACGTGCTGCATGCCACCGCGGGCACGAGGGACGGCCTCAACTTCATCGACCCCGTCACCAACAAGAGGGTCTCCGGGCGAGAGCGTGGCAATTACTCGGAGGCGTCCATCGACGACCCCAACGCCCCGCGCAACCTCACCCCCGAGGAGAAGTCGAAGCTGTACGAGGACCTCGGCGACTACAACACGCCCACGAGATGGAACGAGCCCGACGGGAAGCGGGAGCTCACCCCCGAGGAGGAGTCCAAGCAGTACACGGACCTCAACAAATACAAGCCCGAGGTCGACGACCCCAACAAGCCCCGCGAGCTGACCCCCGAGGAGCAGTCGAAGCTCTACGAGGACCTCGACCAGTACGAAAAGCCCGTCACGTGGAACGAGCCCGACGGCAACCAGGCGCCGACGCCCGAGGAGGAGTCCAAGAACTACGAAGACCTCGACAGATACGAGGGCCCGGTCCGCTGGAACGAGCCCGACGGCCTGCGCCCGAGAACGTCCGAGGAGAAGTCCAAGGACTACAAGGACCTCGGAAAGTACCGAGCGTTCGCCTGGAACGAGCCCGACGGCCTCCGGCCGCTGACCCCCGAGGAGATGTCGAAGCAGTACGACGACCTCCACACCTACAAGGGCCCCTTTGTCGCCAAGGCTTCGGCCCTCAAGGCGGTCGAGAGGCTGCTCAATGACCCGACGGTCAAGGCCAAGCCGCTCGCGCCCAGGGTCGAGGTCCAGTCCGCGCTCCCCCAGTACGAGGACCTGAACGAGTACGGGCCCGTCATGTGGAACGAGCCCGACGGGCTCCGCATCTTGACGCCGGAGGAGAAATCCAAGCAGTACAAGGACCTGCACTTCTACGCCCAGTACGACAACGCCGACGCCGAGAGCGCGCGCGTGCACCCCGAGGTGGCCTCGAAGCAGTACCGGGACCTGTCCGGCTACACGGGGATCCCCGACGTGGAGGCCAGGGTCCACCCCGAGGAGGCCTCCAAGCGCTACACCGACCTGAGCAGCTACTCGGCCTTTGACAACTCGGCGCCGGAGGTTGCCCGGATCCATCCCGAGGAGGCGTCCAAGAACTACGACGACCTGGACAACTACCCGGTGGCGGGCTTCGAGGAGTCGGCCAAGACGGAGCACGTGCACCCCGAGCAGCTGACCAAGGACTACGACGACCTCGACCAGTACAAGCCGCAGAGCTTCGACTCGATCGAGCGGGTGCACCCCGCGCACCCGGAAGAGGCGACCAAGCACTACGGGGACCTGTTCCGATACGAGAAGGCCACCCCGCTCGTCGCGGACGAGTCGGCGGAGCCGATGACGGCGGACGAGATCCGATTCCAGGTGCTGCAGAGGGCCGTCGGGGCGTCCAAGCAGGACCAGCCCGAGAGCCAGGCGGAGGCGGCGACCGACGGGCCCGAGATGAGCTCCATGGACGAGAGCTTCGCCCAGATCCCCGAGGGTCTGGAGTCGAGCCCCGAGGACCCCGCCAGCCTGCAGGTGAGCGCGCCGGCGGCGGCCAATGCGGCCGATGCGTCCGGTGAGCCGTCGGCGTACAAGATCCTGGCGTACGACCCGGCGACGCAGGCCATCAGCGTGGCGGAGACGACGTCCGCGGAGCACCACGACTCGAGCGCGCCGCAGAACCTGGGGGACATCCTGCTGAAGCTGAGCCACCCGTCCAAGTTCCTGCCGCACTTCCGGGCCGCGCAGGCGCAGGGGTACGACATCGTGGCCGGGGGCGGCGACGTGCTCATCTTCCGCAAGACGCGCGCGGCGTCTACGGCCACGGGCGCCGGGCGCGAGGAGGAGCCGGGGAGCAGCGTGGCTCGGGCCGTGCCGGAGAAGAAGAGGCGGCGGAGTCTGGGCCGCAAGGTTGTGATGGGCACGGTGTGGGTCGGGGGCGTTGCGTACGCGGTGGGCGCGCTGGGCGAGGGTCTGTCGGCGGCGAAGTAGTTAGGTTGGGCTGTTGTTGTTGTTTTTGTTGTTGTTGTCGTTGGATGGTTGGAGCGGACGGCTCGTGCATTGGCATCTGAAGGCATGTTGTGATTTTCGGTTGCTTTCTTTGGCCGGGACAGCTTTGGATTGGCATTACTATGGCTAAGGCCCTGTATTTCGTATGCCCGGCGTATGCATCATGATGACAATTGAATTGCTTGTGTCAATGACTGATGACTTCCAATAGATGATGTGGTTGTGAATCCTGTTTTCAATCTGCTTTTGCCCCCTTTTTCCGTTCCCCTCGCGTACGTGTTCATCTTTTCGATCCGTCCCTTTTCACGTCCCCTTTTCACGCCCCCCTTTCCATCCACCATCACAAGCCAGATCCCGCCCACCATCACAAGGTAAGTAACCTCCCAGCTCCTCATGCCCTCCCATCCCCCGCCCACCATCACAGGATCAAGCAACCTCCCAGCTCCATCCAGCCAGGTTCCAGGGTTCTCAGCTCAATAGTCGTGGTCACCCCCGCTCCGTGAACCCGTCGTGCCCCGAGCGGATCCCCCGCACGCCGCTCATCTGCAGCGCGTGCTTCTGGTCCTCCTTGCTCCAGGACTGTCTGCGCGAGCGGCTCGGCTGCCAGCTGTTCGTGCGCTCGATGGCGGCGCGCGCGGCGGGGGAGTCTACAGCATTGCTCAGCACTCCCCCACCCATTCCCCTTCTCATCGTCCCCGGGTCCTCAGTCCCCTGCTTTGACGCCGGGGGAAAGGGGGAGGAGTCTACTGACCTGGCTGCTTCTCGCCGCCGTTGTGCCTCTGCGTCTGCGTCTGCGTCTCCATGCCGGAGTAAGCTGGTCTAGGGAGTCTGCTCCTGTGGGAGTGATGTATGTCGGCCCCTATGCAACGGCCTCGACGTCAAGGTCAACCTCGCCCAAGAGCAAGGTCAAGTTCGAATCAGGGTCAGCTTCAAGTCCGTGAACAAAGTCAACACAGCTAGTCCAGACACTTCCCCGCAGCAAGTGGCCTGACCTGGCATGCACCAACCATGCGGGGAACCCCGGCCTCCTTTATACCAAGTCGACCTCTCGAGACCATCCCACGGGCCTCATTGTATTCCTAGGGAGTAGGGAGTAGTAGTACTCCAACGGAGTAGCACTCGCAGACGTTAATGCATATCTCAATAACCGGTCTGCCACCCTCCACTGGCCCGGCGATCCCAGTGGCCAAAGAGAATACGGAATACCGTTGGATGCCCAGCACTGTAGATCAGATTCTACCGCGTAGATACCCCGAACATGCCCAGACATCCGATGGCCTGATGCATGCAGAGCAACGCCGGTCTGCGTCTCGTGTATCGGCGCTGACGAGGCCACCCATCACCATCCAGCACATCATCACACCAAGACGCACATCGCACCCAGAGGCCCATCGAATCAGGCTCCATAACATGACATCCAGACCGGACGCCTCCCATGCTTTCATTCATACATATTCAACATGTCTCGTCTCGGGCTCCCAGGCTCCCAGGCCCCTTTCGACCCGCCATCCGAGCCACCGACTCGCCCGAAAACGCCCTACATGCCAAGATACAGGTACGAGTATGCCCAATGAACGCCCGCGCCGAACAACTCGCAAGCCCATCCTTCGAGCTGCCCATTCGAGCACCCCGCTTGCTTGCGCTTGTATATGCTCTTGCTCCTCAACTGGCGATCGTCCTCCGCTGCCAGCTTCTGCCTCTGCGCGATGAAAATCCCTCCCTGATATCATGTCCCCGCATCAATGCCCCTTTCATCCTGGCCCGGCAGACAAATTCGATGGCTGGTTGGTAGTAGTATATACCATCAGGCTCCATGTGCTCGTGTAGACCTCTTCATCAGGCTACGGCGTTTTCGGGCGTTTCCAATAGTATTGCTGCAAGTCGCGTTAACGGCCATTTCTATCGGGTATAAATCCCCCCCCCCTTCTCCAGGACGACAAACCTTGTGCTGCTTTCTGCAGGCCCGCAGGCTGGGCTTCCGCAGGCCGTCTACCACGGCCGCCCGCCGCTGCGAGTCCGTGTCCTTCTCCGGCACGTAGTAGTACTCGCTCTCGAGCGGCTTGCCCGCCGCGTCCTTGCCCTGGCGCCTGATGATCCCGATGCACGCCGTCGTCTCGATCACCTCCCGGAGTAGGTCCTTCGACAGGCCTTTCGTCTGCTCCGCGGGCAGGTTCTGCATGATGGTCGACAGCGGGGTCGACGATAGCCGCGAGTAGGCGAGCTGGTTGATGACGTGGTTCGAGATGGCTTCGTCGAATTCCGCGAGCTGCTTTGACCTCCCCTGCTGCTGCTTCTGCTCCTCTTCCTCCTCTTCATCCTCTACCACCTCTCCCTCCTCCTGTTCTTCCTCCTGCTCCTCCTCTTCTTTGTAATCGTCATCACCCTCTTCCTCGTCATGTGCCTGGAACACTTGCCCTTCCTCTTCCTCTCCCTCTCCCTCCTCCTGCTCGTCGTCCTGCCTTTTGTTTTCCTCATCAGAGTCGTCCTGCTTCAAGGGCTTCCTCGCTTTGGGCCTCGGCTTCGGCTTGGCCTCCTCCTCGTCCGTCGTGGTGTCCTTGCCGTGCGCGAGAGCCTCGTTGGATGCCAGCTTGTATGCTGGACGCTTCGGCGGCATCAGCGCACGATGAGGTGATGACTTGGTCGTGACCGAGGCGAGGCGAGCGGAGATGTCGGCGCCGTAGGGCCCGAAGCTGTGGACCACGGGGTCGTTCTCCTCGTCCGGGTTGCCCTCCTCGTCGGCCTCGTCCGAAAAACCCTCTGTCGCCTCTGCCCTGGCGCCAATCGTCACGTCCGCGTCGTGCTCCCTGTCGTGCTCCCGCTTGTGCTCTGGGAGCTCGGGCTCCTCGTCGTCCTCGTAGATCTCGATGTTCTTATCATCGTCGTCCTGCAGCAGGGACCGCAGGCGCTGGGTCTCGGACATGGAGATGCCGGCGGCCCCCGGGGTCGGGCTGACGGGAGACTCGATGCGGGTGTTCCTGCGTAGGGGCGAGGACTGCAGCAGCGCGTTTGCCGCGGCCCTCGTCAGGGAACGCGGCGGGGAGTCCTCCCAGCTAGAGTCGGAGAGGCCGGCGGCGTCGGTGGTGGCGGCCGCGCGCTTAGGCCACTGGACCATGACACGGGCGTCGTGCACGTCGACCATGATCTCGGTGCCCTGGGTCTCGCTGGTGAAGCTGTCGCCCTTGAGCAGCTCCCACGTCCTGCCCTGGCAGTGCAGCTTCAGGCCGTTCCATCCGTTGCAGGTGATCTCGATCTTGTTCGTCTCCAGGGGGCCCGCGGCCGGGACGTATCGGGCCTTGACGTGGACGCGGGACACCAGCCGGTTGGAGGAGAGCTGGAAGTGAGACGAGTTTGAGGAGCGGCCCATGAGCAGCACGTCGCCGTTCTCGTTGAGCTCCACGGAGGGGACGGCGGACAGAGGGGCGCGCTCCGTGGTGGCGCGGATCTGGCTGGGCCTCCGGACGGGCGAGCTGGACAGGATACCCGTGCTGGAAGTGGGCAGCGGCGTGGGGTACCTGAGGTGAGCGGCGCCAGTGTTGAGACGCTTGGAGGGCCGTGGGCATCCGGGCGACGACGAGGATGGCTCGAAGGGCGGCAGCAGAGAGGGAGCGGGCCGCTTGATGCCAGCAGCTGACAAGGCTGGGAGCGTGGGCTCCCGAAACGAGGCGGCCTTTCGAGAGGGCGAGAAATCCATGATGTGCGAGGTGGACAGGCCCGAGACGTGAGACCGAGAGGCGAGAAAAGCAAAAGAACAAAGAGAACCCTTGACCCTCAGATGCAGTGCACGACTCCGATGGTCATGCCCCGGGTAGTGGTAAGTCTCCGAAGGGTGGCGGCAGAGTGGCCCCAGGAATATCGCGCGTCGGTTGATTCTTGTTGTTGTTGTTTTTGTTGTTTTTGTTGGTGTGGCCTGGGCGTTGCTGCTGCTGTTGCTGCTGCTGCTGCTGCTGCTGCTTCAGTAGCGGTGATGGTCACGTCTCATGGCGGCCTCGTAATCCTTCTCGTCCCCCACCCACAGCCTCAATGGCTTGCGAGACTGACCGACTGGCTGACTGATTGTTCGACTTATTGGCTGTGCCTGAGATGGATGAGTATGAAGGACGGAATACGGAGTTGCAGGTCCTGGGGATCTCGAGGTTAGGCTGGGCTAGGCTGGGCCGGGCCGAATGGGATGAGGAGAAGTTCTGGCCAGAATCAAGTCCCTCACTGCCGGGGGGGGGGGGGGGGGGGGGATCCCACAAGGCTGTGAGAAGCGCGGCCTTTCGAGGAGGGAAAACAAGAGGACAGGAAATAAGAAGGGAAAAAAAAAGGGAAAAAAAAAAAGAAACAAAGAAAGAACGGACCAAGTAGGAATAGGATGAGAAGAGGGACCAGCAACGATCTGGCGGGCCGTCGGCGACAAGGCAAGCAAGCCTAAGCTGTGTCCAACAACTTGGCATGCGAGAGCTCTGGGTGGTCGAGGGAGAGGAGAAGTGGAGAGAAAGAGAAAGAGAAAGAGAAAGAAATGGGGAGAAATCCAAGAGGGGATGGATCAATCAATCAATGGAACAGGGCTGGACAAGGCAGCACCAGCACGCTGTGCGAGGGAGGTTTCGGCGGGAAACGAGGGAGCGAGGAAAAGAGGTAAAAGAGGCAGAGGCAGAGGCAGAGGCAGTGCGAGTATTTAAAAAACGGGGCGGGTGAAATTTCCATGGGGTTCAATGCGTGGCAGGAGCAGGAGCTCCAGCGCGACTGCCCGGGTACTATGGTAGAGCAGCCCCGGGTATACCTCGACTATGTACTCCGTACCACCCATTGCCTGTATTTCAGTGCATCGGCTGCAATCCAGGCTGCTGGAAGTCTCAATGATCAATCAAAGTGATCAAGGTCAACCAATGGATTTGCAGCAGCGTGTGGCCGACACGAACGCGAGGGCAGGGCCAGATGGATCGCGTTCAGTTGAAGTAAATAACAGGTATGTTGAGGTATCCATGATTCCTCTTATCGATAGGACCTTGGCAGCTACCCTGTAGCCAGTGCCGTCTGTCGCCCGCTGTATGTGCCCGCTAAAGCCGCTGCGGCCCGGGCGGTCTTGGGGCGCACGACCCCGCTGCGAGCGCTGGAATCTACAGCGGCCTCGGGCGTGTCTCAGGGCCACGCAGCTCTGGATGGAGTCGATCGACGTCCGCTCCTCAATATTGAGATCTTGGACGACCCATGATGGAGGCGTGGATGCGTCAATGCCTGCTCGAGACATGATGGAAGGGCGAGCGCAGATCCATTGCCGCTTCAACCCCATCTCCATCTCCATCTCCCCTCCCTGCCATCCACCCATCCATGGTCCCCGTGCCCCTGCGAGCAATGGATTGATTGATCGATTGATCCAAACTAAATCAATTCATCCACGGCTCTCCCCAGCCCACGGGCATCTCCCGCGTCTGCCGCATCTTGGGAAGCAACTGGACTACATGTATGTATGTAGATCCATGCGCTCTCCAACCCAATCATCCATCGCCCGGCCTCTCTTCTGCCTGATTTCCCCTCCCCCTCCCCCTCCTCTCTGCTGCAGTGCGCCTGCAACGTGTCAGGACTCCAGCGGCCGTGGGACGCTCCGTCTCATGCTGCCGAGCTCTCCCCCCCCTCCTCCATCCATCCGTCGGGTCGAGATGCTTGGCGCGTGCGATCGTACCTGTAGAACAGCTCGAGGGCCGCGCGGGACCAGAGTCATCGATGTATCCTCCCCGGAATGCTCCAGCGCGGCCATTGCAATGCGGGTGGGAGGAGAGGGAATCATGCGGTAAAACAGCGAATTCCTCATGCGTCGTCGGAGCGCGGCGGGCCGTCTCGCCGTCTTACATAATCATTGAATTACATAATTGGAAGATACTTACATAAGCATCTTTTCTTATCTTATCGCCATCGAAAAAAAAAAATGTTTGGCGATGTCGATGTTGGAGGAGGAGGAGGATCCACGCCGCAAGCAACAGCAGACAGAATCACGACCCCGTCCGATCCACAGCAGGACCGCCTTCGTCATGGCCGCTTCCAAGGATCTCGTGGCCGCCAAGGCCGGCCCGGTATACAGCATTGACCCCGATCAGGTACGAGCCCTGCAGAGCCCTGGGGGACGGAGGAGGTGAAGAAGAGGAGGAGGAGGAGGAGGAGGAGGAGGAGGAGAACAAGAAGCAGCAGGCTGTCGGCGTGAGGATTCGGAGAAGACGAAGAGAAAAAGAGAGAGAGAGAGAGAGAGAGAGAGAGAGAGAGAGAGAGAGACGCAGCCGGGGGAATCAGAATCAGGTCTAACAGCCTACAGACGCTCAAAGCCTCCAAGGCGCTCCTGGCGCACATCAAAAAGGCCGCCGCGCAAAAGGCCCAGGAATCCTCCAAGCAGAACCTCCTCGACGACTCGGACGGCGAGTCGTCGGACCCGTCGACCATCTGGCTGACGCTGACGACGAAGCGGCACATCGCCGACAAGACGCGCCTGCAGCCCGGCCGGATCGCGCTGCCGCACAGCCTGCACCCCGCGGGCGCCGAGACGACCATCTGCCTGATCACGGCGGACCCGCAGCGCGCGTACAAGGACATTGTCGCGTCGGACGCCTTCCCCGCGGACCTGCGCGCGCGCATCACGCGCGTCATCGACCTCGGCAAGCTCAAGGCCAAGTTCTCCCAGTACGAGGCCCAGCGCAAGCTGCTCGCCGAGCACGACGTCTTCCTCGGCGACGACCGCATCGTCAACCGCCTGCCCAAGGTCCTCGGCAAGACCTTCTACAAGACCACCCTCAAGCGGCCCGTCCCCGTCGTGCTCACCCCGCGGCCCGCGCGCGTCGCCGGAAAGCGCACGCGCCCGCGCAAGACCGAGGGCCAGGTCAACGCCGGCTCGCCCGCCGACATCGCAAAGGAGATCCGCAAGGCCCTCGCCTCCGCCCTCGTCAGCCTCACGCCCTCCACCACCACCGCCGTGCGCGTCGCCGCCTCCGACTTCGCCCCGCAGCAGGTCGCTGACAACGTCGCCGCCGTCGCCGCAGCGCTCGTCGACAAGTGGGTGCCCCAGGGCTGGCGCAACGTCAGGGCCTTCCACATCAAGGGGCCCGAGACCGCCGCCCTGCCCATCTGGCTCACCGACGAGCTGTGGCTCGACAACAAGGACGTCATCGCCGACAAGCCCAAGGCCATCGACGAGGACGCCGCCGCCGCGAAGCCTTCCGTCGCCGGCAAAAAGCGCAAGGCCCTCGAGGACGATGGCGCCACCGCTGCTGCTGCTGCTGCTGCTGCCGCTGACAAGGCGGAGGAGCCTGCGCCCAAGAGGAAAACGAGGGCCAAGCAGCCCGAGGCCGCCAAGCCGGATAGCAACGACAACGTGTTGGACCAGCAGATCTCGGACCGCAAGTCCAGGTTGAGGAAGGCAAAGGCCAAGGCGGCGGCGGAGTAGAGGGGAAGAAAGGAGTCATCAATGCTTTGATTGAGGGGAGCCGTCATTTTTTGTTTTTGAATCCTTTCCTGATATGTAATGGTTGACTACATTTGGTTCGGCGTTTGGGCATGGAGCAAGTCTAAAAGGAAGACATTTAGAATAGCACGAATCTTTTCTAAATGGAAACTCTGACGATAGACAACCCTGTGAACATGAGAAAGTCATATGACTGAGAGAAAGAAACAGCCGCTCCCAAAGCCAGACGGTGAAACGCGATGAGGGAAGAAAAAAACCAACAAATAAATAATAGGACTTCACGCCTACAAATCCCCCCAGCTCTCCTTGCTTTCCTTGCTCCCCTCGGCCGCCGTCTTGCTCTCCGGCTCGAAGGTCCTCTTCAAGGGCCCGAAGAAATCCCTCAACGTCTGCTCCATGACGTTGTTTCCGATGCGCATGTGCTCGCCCTCGATCATCCTGAAGCGCAGCCCGCCCCTCTCGTCGAGCGCCCTGAGCCCGAGCCAGTCCTCCGTGTAGAGCCTCGTCTCCCTGAGGGGCACGACCTCCCCGTCCTCGCCGGCCTCTGCGAAGAGCGACGACTCCCTGGGGATGACGGTGCCGTCGTCCTCGAACATGAACATGACGAAGTTGGCCAGCGCGCGGATGTTGTCCGCGTACGCGGTGTGCTTGGCGGGCCGCTCGTTGTTGATGTCGGCGAGGAAGTTGGAGTGCTGCAGGTATGCGTCGTAGTCGCGCCCCGCGTCGCGGAAGTACTGCGCGGGCACGAGGCGGCCCTGCACGGCGGCGGCCCAGGTGTTGTAGCGCAGCAGCGCCATCGCGGCGCGGCACATGACGTCCATGAGGCCGCACGCGCGGAACTCGCGGATCCCCGTGTGCTGGCTGCCGAACGTGACGAGGCTGCGCACCGGCGGGCGGTTGCAGCGCTCGACGTAGCCCCGCAGGAACTGGCCGCCCTGCGAGAAGCCGATGGCGTCGATGGCCGGCGCCGTGGACAGGATCGGGTGCGCGGCCAGCGCGGCGCACACCGCCGAGACCTGCTCCGTCACGTTGCCGAAGAAGCTGGCCTGGCGGTCCGCGTTGCCGTCGGCGCCCAGCGCGATCGGGTAGAAGAAGGTGCCCGGGTGGATGGCCTCGGCCAGCTCGCCGACGGCGCGGACGCCCTCGCTGTCGAAGGAGTCGCCCAGGCCGTGCCAGAGCACGATCGGAAGCGGCGTGTCGTCGTCGTCGTCATTGCCGCCGCCGCCTTCATGATCGTTGCCGCTGTCGTAGTTGGCGGCATTGGCGGGGATCGAGGGAGACTGGCTGCCTGTGGAGGGAATGAGGATGGCGGCGATGGCGGGAGATGCCAGGACGGCCGTCGTGAACAGCGATGAGCAACGCATGATGGCGAAAGCGAGTGAAGCCAACACACGCTGGTGAAAAGTGATGACCGCGGTGGTGTTGATGGTGTTGAAGGGAGACGACATGGAGTTGAAGTCGCGCGGTAACGTCATTGCTTGGGGGGTGTATAGGGTAGGTCAGGATTTACCGTGGGATTTTTTTTTTCGATTTTTCTTGCCCGGAAACGGTGATGCAATCTAAGCGCGACGACGACGACGACGACTTCAACCCGAACCCCCATTGTTGCTATTCACGAGGCTTTGGCTGACGCGGGACGTCCAATTCGGTTGATTGATTGTAAGTCTCTATTCCATGCTCCCAAGATCATACGCTCTGGCTGACCAAGGTTCATAGAGCTGTTGCGCAAGACAGAGCCGCATCCGAGCTCCCAAGATCACGCGCAGGTCCAGACCTCAGCATCATCCCCCGAGTCCTCCAACGCCGGTGCCGTCGCGCACTTGACCTCTTGACCGTCACCGGCGATGGCTTTATAGAGCGCGCAGGTCCAACCCCCAGCCATGACGCCTCCTCCACGCACCGACGAGCCCATGGCCCTCAACGGCAACGGTGCCTCCGCCAGGGTCGGGCCCCATCCCGGCTACATCTCCAGCTCGAACCAGTACACTACGGAGCTCAACATCCGCCGCATGCTCAAGGAGAACGGATGCGACCCTGCGCGAGAGGATAACTACCGCTTGCAGGGCGTCCACCTCATCGACACGGTGCGGGAGCACCTCTGCCTGTGAGTCGGCCTCCCCGGGGGCTTAAGTGATCCTCATGGACTGAAGAATGACCTGGTTGGGAGCAGGCCGGTCCGCACGTTCGACACGGCGTGCACGTACTTCCACAAGTTCCGCCTCAACTTCCGCGACGCCGAGTACAACTACCAGGACGCGGCGCTGGCGTCGCTGTTTGTGGCGTGCAAGGTGGAGGACACGATCAAGAAGTCCAAGGACATACTCGCGGCGGCGTACAACGTCAAGAACCCGGAGAAGCCGGCGGCATCCGACGACAAGGTCAGGCTGGGGTTTGAGATGAGATACTACTATCAAAAGAAGGAATTTACGCTGACAATTTCCGAGACAGATCTTCGAGTCGCCCGGCAAGATCATCATCGGGCTCGAGCGGCTCATCCTCGAGACGATCGGGTTCGACTTCCGGACGCGGTACCCGCAGAAGCTGCTGGTCAAGGTGGTGCGCAGCATGCTGGGCGCGGAGGAGGGCCGGCCGTTCTTCGCGACGGCGTACGCGATGAGCATCGACATGTACAAGACGTTTGTGCCGATCAAGCGGACGACGTTCTCGATGGTGATGGCGCTGGTGGAGCTGACGGCGCGGATGACGGAGACGGAGACGGGGCTGGCGGCGGTGCGGCAGTTCGCGGCGGCGCGGCGGCAGTACAGCCGCCCGGTGGTGCTGGAGACGATGCTGGACGTGCTGGACCTGTACGTGCAGCACCACAAGTCGACCAAGCTGGGCGCGCGCTTCGACCTGAACCGCTTCATGGACATCAAGATCGCGCTCAACGCGGAGCTCGAGCGCGACGCGCTGCCGCGGCACACGCACCTGTGCGGGCGCTGCCAGGCCGAGGCGCCGAGCAGCCGCGCGCCGGCGTCGGCGACGAGCCCCCCCCGCGCGGGAGGGGGCGGGACCGGGACCGGGGGCGGGGGCGGGGGCGCCGCGTCGGCGGTGCTGGACGCGGGGATGCGGCGGACGGCGCGCAGCCACGACGGGACGATGCGCTTCGTCTTCGACCCGGACAAGGCGCGCGAGGAGCAGGAGACGGTGCGGCAGTACTTCCACGAGGAGTACGACGAGGTCGAGGTCGAGGTCGAAGAGGCGATCCCGCCGCCGTCGCAGCCGGCGCGGGGGGGCGAGGCGGACGCGAGGGCGGCGTGGAGGGGGCACGGGCACAGGGATAGGGGGGAGCACCGGAGGGGCGGGCACGGGGGGTACAGAGGGGACCGGCGGTACCGGGGGAGAGGATATCGCTGATCTATTCCACAGCCACATTGATATTCGTCTATTTGGTTCCATCAATTCTAATGCTTCGTCTTGCTATCCTCTCTGCGTGAAGCTCCATTTCAAGGCACTCCGGGGTCATGAGACAAGGCATCTCTTGACCGCGACACCTCGACTGTTGGATGTAGAGGCAGAGCATGTCGATTCCTCCATTTCCTTAACTACTACGAAGTACTCCTAGTCATGCAAACGGCATCTCTAGCTGATATCTTCTTCCCGAATATATACTGTCCATCCTCACTTCATGCCCTCGCTCATCTGCATGATTCACTGCATAATTCTATGCATATGCATGCATCCATATGCAGCATTAATCCACCTCCTCCCATCAAAAAAAGCGCCCGGTTAGCTCAATCGGTAGAGCGTGAGACTCTTACGAGGCACACGTTCTGATGTGACAATCTCAAGGTTGCGGGTTCGACCCCCGCATCGGGCTTTTCCTATAAGTCAAGCAAGCGCTTTCTTTTTTTTTTTTTTTTTCCTGATTTTTTTCTCTTTTCATCTTTTCTTCACTTTTTTTTTTCCCTTGATTAATTTTCAGTGATTCCTTCATCGATCGCACGAATATTCACACCGGCAGCTCAAATCAGCTGAGATACGAGGCAAGACCTCGAGCTGCCGTTCGCCCCTTCCAATACAGGAGATCATCGCCCTGCTTAGTCATCATCGCGACGACTTCACTTCACGCAAAACAATCGCGCGCGACGACACGCGACGACGCCTCGCCGACCCGCGTCCCGCAGGCATCGTCAGCCTCGTTTTCTTTTTTTGCGGGGATCAAAGTCACATCTCCAATGAAACGCATATCTGAGACCTACTGACACGCTCTGCATATCCCTCTCTGGGCTCGGACGCTGGAGCACCCCGAGGTTGCCGGGGAGGCATCCGGGGAGGCGTCCGGCCCCTGTCCCTCTGAAACCGACCAAGTCGAGGATCATGCAATGTCTGTTTCTGGAAATTGGATCAAGATAGCCATGAAGATGGCCATCAGTCGGGACCTGCACAGTTGGATCCCTTGTCTTGCTTCTTGATGCCCAATCCCCTCCCATGGGGACTGATGATCGACGCGGAGTCGAACCCTTCTGGGACGAGACTTGCTCGATGATACATTGCCATGGATGTAACATTCACAGCGCGAGGCAGAAAATCAGTGAGAGATCGTGAAAAAAAAAAAGAGAAATAGACAATTGGGTATAAAAGTGGAAGATGCCCGAATGGTACTGGGGGAGACAAGCCACCACTACCACTGTCCGAGGAATCGAGAAGAGCGAGAGTCGGCTGATTTCTCTAGTATAAAAGTCATCGATCGTCCCCCTCGATCTTTGCTTTGCCTGGACCGTCGCCAGCCTCGACTTCGAATATCCAGTCCTGATCAACATCAGCTCAAGACTCTGCAATCACCATGCCCGCCCAAGATGCTTCCGTCCTTTCGACTGCCGCTAGCAGCATTCAGCTGCCTGGCTACAAGACTCCCGAGTTTCGGAAGCATGAATCTCCTGTAAGTCCCTGAACCGGCAGACCCTGGAAAGCGTGCTGATATCAATATCTCTAGGCTGTCACCCGCCCTCCGCCTTTGATTGCAAAGCGTCACCGGCCCCTCCATCCATCCGCCATGCGCCCCCTCCCGTTCGGGATCCTTGGAATCTCAGAACCCATCGATGACGACGGTGATGTAAGTCCGGTCTCCTTCTCTGAGCCACCGCGCGGCTGACATTTCTGATGGGCCAGATGAGCGACTGTGACGTTGAGCTAGGCGATGGCCGCGACTCCAAAGACGATCCCCGAACGAATGTGCCGACGCTACCCTCTACTCCTTCGCCGCCATATTACTCTGTGACCAAGAAGACCAAGAAGAGCATGGGCATCCAAAAGCACATGAGACAGCAGGGAATGTTTCTCTGCGAGGGTCCCTTTTCGGCGGCGAATTCATCACGTCGGCTGAAGCGGTCAGAGGCTCAAGTTGCCATTGACTGCCGCCACTGCCAGAAGCTTGAGAGCTGTCTCGATGCTCTTCTCTCGTTGGTCAGGGATCTGTCGAAGCGCGTTGGCCCAGCCAAAGGCCGAAGACGTCGAAATGCCCGGATTTGAAGACGATTCAATCACCACGAAGGAGGTTCAAGTCCCTCACGGTTAGGCGTGATATAGACTGCGCCACTAGATCTGAATTTCAGCTCGCAAGCACGTGCCAGAAGCGACCCGATGAGGCCCGTCACGCAGGATTGCAATTGACATAGATTTCGCGAGCTCCTATGAATGTTCACTCAGCACTGCCATGGTCAGACAAGGCAACACGCGTGAATGTCTCTAGGCCCGTCTACTTTCTCAATGATGGAAATCATGGGCAGAAAAAGATCTGGAAGAGAGTCATCTTCAAAGGCAACACCAGTCAAGCCAAAGCGGACCCTCTTGGGGCTGAACAAATTCGGTTTTGTGCGCGCCTTCATATATTATTCTATCGGTTGGTTGTCACCTGTCATCTCAAGTCCCCCCTTCACAAGCTGAAGAAAAGATATTGGTGCGAGTCCCTCACGCCGGCCAGCAACAGCCCGCGTGATCGACGGCCTTCTACCCCACGGGGTTCTGCTTGCGCGCAGAACCCGATCGCTGCATCTCACTGCAGGATGGAGTAAGCACGACTTCAGGGGTAAGACCGTCGCTGCCCCTGATAACGGGCAAAGTAAACAAACACATCAGGAGCGGTATGACTGCGACTCCTCCGCAAAGAAGATTTTGACCCCTTGGTGCCGTGATTGCTATTTCTGATCTTCCAGATCCGTATATCGAGAACACGTAGATTTTGCACGCGATGGGATTATTTTGTCGCGTTGGCAACATACATATCAACAGAGAGAACGCGCAACCCCTGCAGCGTGGCCGTCTCGTCCGGACAATGGCCTCGCGCCCCTGCCACAGACTCCGCAAGAACAAAAACGAGACGTCGCCAGATGTGGGGAAGAGCCAAGCCAGATCCTTTTCGCCCCCCCTGAAGGGCGATCTGGTCATGGATTCATCTCCATTTCTCCAGACATTCATCCAAAGTCGAATATAAACCCGCCCCGCTCCAACACTTGGCCCACTCGGCCCTCTGGTAAATCTCTGCTGTCCCCAAAGACCCCCGACGTTCTGCGGCTACCGTGAATGTACTTGATGAATGGAAACGGCCCTCCTCGCGGATCCTTCAAAGGGGGGGGGGGGTTGGACTGCTGCCCCGGACAACCAGCCAAAGTAAACAAATGACGTCATCGCCTCGCCGACGACCCCCGAATGGATTTTGAGGCCTCTTTTTTTTCTTTCTTCTGCTTCTCGTTTGCAATGTATGCAGCCCGACCACGGCGTAAGCATCTTGGAAGTCCGTATTCCTCCAACCTTCCTGTGAGCAGAAGACCGCAAGGCAGAATCTCTCCAGCACCGCGTTCCCTACCCGTATGCGGCGGTACGAATATATATATATACATAAGAGGGCTCCTCGCATCGTACGATCCGGCCCGCCGCCTATCGTGTGATTCGCGGATGCGTCCGACTTCACTGCCCGGCTGCATATGCGCACGGATGAGACGGTCCCCTCTCTCGCGAGGCGTCAGGGGTGCGCTGCTGCCCCTGGCAACCAGAAGTAAATACCCCGTAGACAGACAGGAATAGATGATGCTCAGACCATCTCCACAAGGGTCTGTGAAAGGTCTACTCCGTACCTGGAAAGAAACTCGTATAGGTCGATATGAATAAATATTGATTCCATACAGGGTGATGGTGTTCAAGAAAAGGCTATACACCCAATGCCTCCAAGCCCAACGGCGCTGCATCGTAGCTCATTGGCGTTCATTCGTACATACTCGCACATGCAATGCATCCCCACAGCAAGGCACACAGGACTGGCCACCTGGACCCGAGCACAGCCGTGCTCTTCACCCCCTCTTTCCCCTCCCCTCTCTCGTCCCACAAAGCGATCGATTCAACTGCTTCTTGCACTCCAACACTGAAAGACGCGGCAGACACGAAGCCCTGAGCGCCGCCGACCATCTCACCTCCCGCGTACTTTAAACCCCATACTCCATACTCCGCACCGGTATCCACGTTCCGGGCTCGACAGGGCTCGATTGCCCGGCGACGCGGGGAATCCTTGTTCACGGTCCGGGACCCGCATTCCGCACTTGATCCCGCTGCCTGCCGCCATCCACGGCCGAGGGCCAAGATCGATCGGATCCACGCCGTCTCTCGACTCCCAGCTCCCTTGATACCCGGAAGAAGGTCCGCCATGAGCCGTGTCGCTCCGGGGGCTCAGGCCACGCTGGCGGCGAACGCGCCTGTTCCGGGCCCGGGCAAGAGGAGAGCATCGCATTCTGTGAGTTCTGAAGCTGTCCTGCCACGCGTCGCGTCGCGTCGCGCCGCGCCGCAAACTCTCGTATTCCCCGGGCAATTGGTCGCTGACAGCGCATCCTACGAGCTGCCCCCCGGGAGCCCATCCACCGAGAGCAGCAAGCGCCCCCGCCTCGACGCAGAGACGCGTCCGGCGGGAGGACCATCGCCATCTGTTTCCGAGCCTCGCGCGCCGGAAGCTGTCGTCGCCCCCCCCGCAGACGGGCCCGTCACCTTTGAGGAACTCGACGCATGCGTATCGCAGCTGAGAAACAGGCCGTCGGACACGCAGCTCATGCTCAAGGCGCTGGAGTCGATGCTGCAGTTCCATCGCTCCCAGCAAGTCCAGATGGAAGCCATGCGTAGGTCCTTGTCCATGGTGGTCGAGATGGAAAAAAATCCTGGAGACAATTCACCGGCTGACGGCTGACGCTGTGTCCTGATCAGAACGCCTCGTCTTGGAGACGCAGAGAAACCAAGCTCGACAGAGTGAGGAGGCTTTGGCGCGAGTCATCAAGCTCGAGGAGGAGGCCCAAGAGGCCAAGGTCGAGCGCGACAAGCGGACTCGGACGAGCCTGGGGGGAGAGAAAGAAGACACGAAGACCGCAGAAAATCAAGGCCAGGCTCAGGCTCAGATGGCGGAGATTCTGAGAGAAATGAACGACTTGAAATCTCGACTACACGCCCTGGCGAGATCGCGAGACAACTCGGAGCATCGATGCGGAGGCTTGACAAAGAGAGTCGACAGGCTCGAGACAGACTATCGCGCGGGCGCGGCCCTCCTCGACAAAACGATGCGCAAGGCCCGCGAGGCCGGGAACAACGTCGACAAGATCTGCGCGGCGGGCGGCGGGGCCATCCGGGAGCACGTCCGGCTCCAGCAGTCGCACCGCCACCTGGAGCTGACCGTCAACCAGCTCGGCTCCTCCTTGAGGGCGTTCCGGCGTTTTATGGCGGGAGATCTCCCTCAGTTGCTGAACATCAGCCTGAAGAACGACGAGGTGGCCGCCCAGCTGCTGGCGGTGGAGCGTGTGCTCGACGGGAAGGTCGATGCCGTCAGGAGGTCTCTGGCGGAATTGCAGATGAAGGTGTCCATCATCGCCGCCGAGCATGGGGAGGGAGAGAGCCTGGACAGCTCTGACTCGAGTGATAGCGATGACATTTCCACGTCGTCAACCTCGTCGGAGGACGTCGTACCCTCGGCATCGCGACGCCGGCTTCGGTCCCGCGCCGGGAGGTCCTCCGGAAATCGCCGGTAGCTCCTCCGAGAGATGGGATTCTCTGGCTTCAAGGAAACGCAGATGATCCTTGAGGCCACGCCTTGTCCAGGCCCCATCTCTTCTTTTCTCTTCTTTCTGTCCATTTCAAGAGCCAGCGATTGTTCAAATCTTTGAACCCCCCCCCCCCCTTTTTTTTTTTTTTTTTTGGCGTACTTCTCAAATAGTGCTCGACATGTTGCAGTTCGAGATGAGCTCTGTTTCCACCAGATCCCATCAGCCTGAATAGAGTCCCAAGTCGTGATCCTTCGACTTGAGAGATTTAGATGTCGTCCTCCTGCGCATGCATGTCCTCCGTAGACCACGAGTCAACGTGTGCTGCTCACCAGAGCTGCGAGCCAGCCCCCTCATGCAAGCAGTGCCCCCTCGAGCGTGCTCGACACCACGCAAATTCAACGGTCTCGTTCACGCAGTGTATTCCCTGTTTCCCCCCCCCCGCGGCCGGGGGACTGCCAAAATGATTGGCTCCAGCGTCTCGTCGGGAAAAAGTGTGTGTGGGGAAAGACAGGGCTCAGGCTCGCGGGCCAGGCCGTCTGAAGCGCGAAAGCGCAGAGCGATGCGTGCCTGACAGCTCCTGGCCAGGCGTGGCTTCGCCTCCATCTGGTGTCCCTCCACCCATCTCCCTCCGCATAATCGTATGACGATGGATCCCGCGAGGACTCAAATTGGGGGGGGGAAGGGGGGGGGGAGCGCCTTGAAGGCCGCCTTGCTCGCCGGAGAATGTTTTGGTGATGCCGATAAAATGCCCCGCAATTCCCCTGTTTTGATACCCAGCTCTCTTCCCAAGATAGACGAGCCGATCTCGATCAATCCCGCACGGGTCCAGGACCGCCGCCATGGCTGACCACTCGTCTTCCGCGCCTCCAGTCGCTGTTGGAAGCAGTAGCAGCGATACGCCGCCCAACGGTCCGGGTGCGCCTCCTACCCCTGGCCGAACTCTCAAGAGGCCGTCAGATCCCGTGAGTTCATGCGCGCACCATTCTCGTCGTCCTCCTTCGTACCCAGTGGCTTCGTCCCTGATCCGCGGATACAGGCCACCGCCGGACCCTCCTCCTCCGGCAGCCTCAAGCGTCCCCGTGTCTTGCCGATTCGAGGCCAGACCCCCGACGCAGCAGCATCTGCTCGGCCTGGAGCCGTTGGTGTGAGTCGTCGTCACCCTCCTTCTTCGAGCTGCCTTCCTTGAGGAACCGACCCCGTTGACGACGACGCCTTCATGTCCCCAGGACGATGGAGAACCGCCAAGTTTGAGGAGGGATTCTCCGACGGGAGGCCCTATCCCTACCCTTGCCTCTGAGCCCGGAGCTCCAACCGGCTTTTTTGGCGAGATGGAAAACGGCATCACAGAGCTTCAGAAGGGGGCCCTCATCTATCAGGTCCTGAAGGCCATGGAAGGCCAGCTGCGCTTGCAACAAAGCAAGATCGATGACCTGGGTAGGTCTCTGGCTACGGGGAGTCAGAAGTCTCACGGACGGATCTCCGCCATTCCTGGACCTGGACAATCTCAACCTAGAGGCTGACGACTCGATTCAACAGAACGCGACTCAAGCATCATGAAGAGTGACTCAAGCATCATGAAGAGTGACTCAAGCATCATGAAGAGTGCTCACCTCCAACAAAGAGAGCGTCTCTCGGGAATGGCACGGCAGATGGACACAAGCCGGAGAGAAAGTGATGCCGAGGGGAGAGTGCTCACACAGCAGATCAAGGATCTGAAGGCGAACATGGAGCGAGAGCTGAGACAGAAGAGCCGCGAGAGCCAGGGCGAGCAGCAAAAGGCCATCCAGAGAATCCACAGCTTGGAGAAGATGAAGAAAGAGCTCCATCAACGAATCGAGGTCCTCGAGGCTTCCCGGAATGAGGAGGCCCTCAAGGTCAAAGAGCTCGAGGGCCAGCTCCAGCAGCTCCGCGCGGAGCATCAAGCCAAGATGGAGGCAGCGCGGGATGACCACTCTCGGCTCATGCAGCGGTGTGACGGACTGGAGTCGGGATTCCTCGATTTCAAACAGTCTGTTTCTCGGTGGGAGAAGGTCGCGGGCATGCAGCTGTCCCAAATGAGGAGCAACTGGGAGATGAGAAGGAAACTGGAAGACGACTTCCACCAAGCAATGGGTCTTTTTGAGACAAACGATGGCGAGAGGATTAGGAGGCCGTCCCAGGCGGCACCTAAACACGACCAGGATGGAGAGAACAGCGCGAGTGGTGGTGTTGTCGACGTCGACGTCGACGCGATCGCGATCGCGGACCTTGACGAGGCGAACACTGCGGCAGCCCGGCATGACGAGCCCGGTGATGCCGATTCCCTCGCCGAGACCATCACTGTTGGCGCGGTATCGAGTTCGAGTTTCGGGCATCCACTTGCGCAACGGCGATACAGCCTTCGGAGCAGGAGAACCCAGTCTGAGACAGAGTCGCAGACACTGGCGAGCGAGGACACGCTTCGCCATCTGACCAGAGAGATCCACTCCGAGACCCCGACGAACGACGCTCCCCCGCCTCCTCATCCAAGCCAGACCTGGTCGCGAACCTCGGCTGGTCTGCCTCGTGCGTGTCCATGGATTGCCGGAGCAGATCTGGCTACCCCTGGACTGCTTGGATCTGAAGAGGTAGTAGACGGCATCGACGTGGCTCTCGCAGGCAACTTGACGACTTTCGACACTCGCAGATTCGAGAAGATATCGAGCATCTCGGGAGGCCGCCGTACTACATCCCCAACGGCAGGTCAAGCAGGCCAGAGAAACAATCCGTTGATCGATGTCGTGCCGTCCACATCCCTCATTGACCTCACAGTCGACGATGACACCTTCGAGACCGGGCCAGGACTGGAGCACCAGCATCATGAGCATCATGAGAAGCAGCAGCAGCGGCAGCAACGGCAGCAACTGCAGCAAACAAGACGGTGCCACCCTGGAAGAGCTCGTGCCGACGACGGATGAGTATGGGAGCTTAGCTTGGCAAGTCGCGATGCCTGCCTGCAAAGCTTCCCCGTCTCCTCATGCCATCTCCAAGCAGACGCGAATGCCGCGTTGGACATGCAAGGCCATGCACAGTGAGTCATTCGCAGCAGCCCGCATGCTTGCTCGTGCCCATTGTACATAGAGGGCGAGGTGATTGGACCAGCGACACCTTACACCCCAGCCTCGGAGCGAATGATGAACCGGGGGGAAGCGCGACTTCTCCAGAGACCAGCTCACGACGCATTGGCCCCAACGCCGGATCTGACATGGCCATGACCCGTCTGCCCACAAGCAGTGTGCTTCCACGTCATCTGCTGACCCTCGAGGGCAACACGCGTTGGACGGGGCGGGTCCTCTCTCTTTGAAGGAACGGAAGCTATAAAGAAGCCTCTCGCCGCTTGGTTGCTGTTTGACTGTGCTCTCAACTCCCGCTTGCAGCCAAGATACCGGAGCCGCCATGGTTGAGCGAGCTACACCCTCGGGCCCTTCCTCTCGCAAGGATGATGATGGCAAGTCGCAATCAGACCGGAAGAGACAGCTCGACACGGTGAGTCCCAACTCTTGACACGAGTCGATCCATCCGGCCGATGACTGACCCACGATACCTTAAAGTCTGGCGATGCCAGCTCCAAGCGTCACCGTACCATAGACTCGTCGTCGTCGTCCTCTTCTTCTTCGTTCACATTCTTCGGAAATGCCTTTAGCTTCAGAGACGGATCTGCCATGCTTGGGAGCTCGGATCCGAATTCGTTCGAGGCTCGTCTGGCTCGCGTAAGCCGGCCCAGTCTCTTCACAATCCAGAGTCATAAGCAGTGTTGATTGACTGACTGACGCCCCCCTGCCAGCTCCGAGACCAGAAACCCGACAAGCGAGCCGGCTTGAAATCGTTGACGGAGCCCCCGCCCCCGCTGTTCTCCTTGGCCCAGCCGAAGCAGCAGCCCGCCATGTCTCCGAGTTCCCGGGCCCCTGCTCCGGAGATGGACGATTCCGCCTCGGTTGCCAGCTCGATCCCGTCTCCGCGTCGGAAGGATGATGCGCCGGAGACGCAGCGGCGCCGAACCCTCCCGCCCGAGGGGGGGCTCTTTTCGAACCTCCAATGCCAGACGAGCACGCCAACACCTGCTGCTCCTTCCGGCGGGCTCTTCGCATCGTCCGGCGGCAATGTCGGCCTCGAGAAGCGCCTACTGACCCCGAGAGCGAACGATAAACCCGGTCAAAAGCTCAGCACCGAGACTCCCGCGAGCCGGCCGGCGAACCATCAGCCGCAGACCTCGCTCTTCGGGTTGGGATCGGCAGAGAAGGCCGGGACACAACCTGCGCGGCCGGGCCTTTTCGCGCGTCCGGAGCGAGCCGAGCGGTCCTTGGATCCGGACGCCGCTCAGGGCGAGGAGATGCTCCTGGGCCTTCAGCAATTTGGGACCGGCCTGTTCAAGTTGCTGCAGGGCGTTTCCCAGAGACTGGACAGGATCGAAAGGAAGAGCGACGAGAAGATGGCTCGCATCGAGGCGATGGTCTCCCAGATTGCCAAGGCTCAGGCGGACATGGCCAAGGCCAACGCGGGGTCGGCGGCGGCGAGCCATGGTGGCTTTGGCCTGTCTGATGCCAAAGGCAACAAGGGAAACGCTGTGTGAGCAAGTAGATGGAGCCTGGGAACACAAGGATGGTCAGTTTGGGTCAACAAAATTGAAACAGCACAAGGCCATGCCGTCCACTTTCCTTCCCGACTCACTGTACTCCATATGTGTGTGCTGTCTTCCCCCTTTTCTCAACAAGGACTGTGAGGGTCTCATATCATCTTCGACAAGCCTCCCAGAGCCGTCGATCCCGTGGGCCATTCTCCACGCACAGGATCCAAGCGCCCGATCGCCTCCTTGGCTAAGTGGTATAGCGTGTCACTAGTAAACAACTTGACATGACAAGGTCATCAGTTCGATTCTGATAGGAGGCATTTCTTTTTCCTTCTTTTTGCTGCCCTGGATGGATCATTTGGCTTCTGGTGTGCTCTTCTCCCCTCCAGCAAGCCAAGGTCTCGTGGGACTTGACTGAGGCGTGGCCGTGGATAACTAGGGCAGTCGTCTCTCGAGGCAGTCCGGGACTCGGGTTGCCTGTGGCTTCAAGAGGTATTGAGGTATTGAGGAGTGAATTGACAGGGGCTGTGGCCATTGCGCTCGGCGATTGAGGTGGTGATGGTGATGGTGATGGTGATGGTGATGAAGTCGAATCAAGTTGCGGCTCATCAGACGTCCGAAGTTACATAATCGACGTCTATTATAGAGTAGCAAGAAGTTGAATCTCGTTCTAGAGGCAGATATTTTAGTAAAAACAATTAGCACTTCAAGGTACTACTATACTCTTTGAATATTTATTACGGGATTCTTATAGTCTGAATATACCTAGAGATGGGTATTTATAAAAAAAAATATATTTCCATATTAAACTATAAAAATATAAAATCATGGCATCTAGAAGATATATTTCTGGTATACCTCACAATATATTTTCAAAAATAGGGAGATTCTATCCGTATTTCTTAAGGAATTTCCCTGCAGGGTAGGCGCTTCTTAGATCCTCCGCAAGAGCACATGCACGTATTGACAATGGCATCTCCGAACCTCGTGAGAGGAAGCATCCAGCTCCATCACGTCAATGTCCGTCCCACCACCTGCGTCCACCACGCCGTCTCAACGGATCAGAGATCTGATTCACTTCTCGAGGCAGACCACCCACCTCAACGCCAGATCGCGCCCTCGACCGCACGCTCATTCTGGCCTCCAACATGAACAGGAGGATCTCCCTCCACCGCCCATGATACAGCACCATCAGGCACCAACCCCGCTCCTCGACAACGTCCAGCAGATTCCATCAAATCCTTCGTTCCATTAACCTGTACGAGTACTCCTTACTTCCTACTCGGTAACGTACTGTCTCGCGACATCCCCGACACGTCCACCTCATTCTCCCACGAGCTCAAGCACGCCACGCCCAATCCTGGTCCAGCCATCATGGCCGACGCGGGCAAAGACGGAATCGTCTCGCAGGCTCTCACGCCCGAGGAGGACCAGGCCGTCACCGCCCTGGCAGACTGGCTCGAAACCCACCCCAACGCGCGGTGGGAGAGGACCCCCATCCACCCTCTCATCGAGCAGAGCCAGGACAAAGACATGTTCACCCTCTCAGAGCCTCTGCGGATGGAGGTAGGGCTCCCCACCGTCCCTTCGTTGCCTTTCCTCTTTTTGAAATGAAGACTGCCTCTAATACGGCCTTTGACTAGGGCACAAAGGGACATCTGCTTCGCATAATACAGTCTGTGCCGATTGAGATGGATGTTGGGCACTTCATTCTCATGTTCCCGTGCAATGGCTGTCACGTCATTTTTGACCAGGAATCATATCCTCTAGAGTATAAACAGAAGATAAATTTCTCGAAAGCAACAAGGATGACTTTGAATATAAAGGTCGGAACTCTCGTCTATCTGTTCGTCCGCGTGAGAAAGGAAACCAAACCGAGCAACCAGAACAGCTAGTTCATCAAAGCAAGGAAACTAAACGTTGGATGTTCAGAACGGTGGCATTTGCTTTGGAACTAGAAGGGTCATAGACTGTACCCGAGGTCATACTTCTCAAGAGGCCTGGATCTTCATTCAGAAGAAGCTGCTCGGGTAAGTGGTAGATTGGCATGAGTGCCTGTCCATCAAGGTTGAAGAGGATCACTCGAGAGGTCGTCTGATTGATGACTAGAGGTAGCTGCTGAGACATCTCTGGCCAAAGCCTCAGAAACTGCTGGAGCTTGGCCAAGGAAGCTCATGTCGCTCCCTTGGGTGTTGATCGTCTCTGAAGTGTTTGGTCTCTCTGACTGAGACCTTGGTATGCATGACGGGGTGACTTTCTCGCCGCGAGATGTAGGCAAAGCATGGCGATGGGCCCGGGACTGCCTGTCGCCGACATTGCGTTTTCCGCGACATCTCCCACCCAGACGTGCTGGAGCCACTTGCCTTGTAGGCCACAAATATGCCTCAGCAAAGAGGATGATGCAGCGCGCGGCGTCCTGAGCTCCAGAGTCTTTTGACCATTTTGCGATGGCCGGGCGATCGACGGTAGAGAGAAAATATTCAAATCGCTTCCTCGCCTTAGCTGAGGATATATCCCAGCTTGAGATGGTTTCAGCGCAAGTCTCTCTCCACAGAGCAAACGAGTCTCGTACCTTTGATCTTTGAAATTCTCGGGACGAAACAGGAGGCCGTAATCAATCGCTCGCCCATCGACCTGAAGCCGGCGACATAGCTCATGTCGTCTCCTTCCAGCATGAAGCAACTTCTGGCAGAGGGCTGTTTGTTCACGAGAGACCTCGAGATTCGACTCTGCAAGGAACGTCTCGACTTGGTGCTGCTTGATGTAGGCCGATAGAAATCGATGTTGAAAGATGAGGAAGATGACAAGGCTGGTGAATTTGAAGTGGATGAATTGAATCTCGAGTCTAGTCTCCTTGTGGATGGCATGCTCAAGAAACATGGAAAAGGTCTGGTGAGAGTTTCCCGAGGTCAGATGTCGCAGAGGCTCTATGTGATGCTCCCAGAAAAGATGGGGCGAAAGCGTCCATGCCTCGAAATGGAGGTGAGAGCTGTCGAAAGGTTCCAATGGTTGTGGGAGTTTCGGCGCCTTTTGGGAGGCAATGCGTGAGTCAACACCACCAGCGTCGGATAACTGGACGGCCCCAGCGCTGCTTGGAATCCGGGTGGAAGCGGCTTCTCCAAGGGGCTCTCGTGATCGATGCTCTCCGTGATCTTGGGTTTGCTGATTTCTAGGTTCAAAGCCTTGAGTCGTCAAATTCGATGGCTGGCTGGTGGTTTCAGAGGCTGATTCTGTGATCTTTGTGATCTCGAGATCGTTGCCTGCTTGGAGAAGAAGTCAGGCAGTATCCTATCCTCGACACCAGCGTCTGACTGCCTTTACTTACCTCTCCGGGCGCGATCTTCCAGACGCGTCAGATCCTGAGATAGATTGATGCCAATCCCTCGGGGGTTGGTCTTGATCGCGTGACGGACAAAGATGGGGACAATCGAGCCTGAGAAGTAGTCGAAAATGGCTCTTTGCTCCAGCATAACCTCCAACGCGGTGTCTTGGGGAAACAGTCGGAGGAAGCCCACGATATCGCCAAGAGTAGGAGAGGCCATTGCGCCAGGGAAGGATCGAGTCTCGAGATCGTATTCGGATAAGAGGCATTCGTATTGATGAGAAGGAAGGCACGAGTCGGGACAAAGGGGTCGAAGGTTTCAGTCCATTGCAAGGGGAGCTCTTGCCATACCTGAGAACAGCCCCCATCACTGCCAGCCCAGCGCTCCTACCTGTCAGGAGGACGCTCTTAGGCGGTCGGTACTTGCATGAGCTTGATCTGCAGCAGACAGCCTGCAATGGGAAAAGCCTACCCTCTTCTGCATTTGCCTGATCAACCTTTGTGACGGCCTTTGAGGTAGAACGCTCTACCTACCTACATCTGAAGAGGTGGCCAGGCCTTCATGCATTTGCGACACTTGAGAGAAACGGTCTCGGTTCACTGCCGTGTCGAGGTACTGCAGTACTAAGGTAGTAGTAGTAGGTATGTACTTTGGCAAAAAGAAAACATGATGGTGGTTGCATCATCGCTGGCTTGGATACTTGATGCAGAACTCCTGCACTCTTGACTGGTTGAAGCCCTTGATCGAGATACCCACCTCGCTCCTGCCTGATATGTGCCCTTGGCGTCAGGCGGGGGTTTGCAGAGCCTCCCTGCGAGACACACCGCTCATTAGCATTGATGCGTCGCGCTTGCTGCAGGTCTACGAATGGAGAAGGATGCATACACACGATATTCCAACCACAGATGTGCAGGTAGGCACATTCTGCCTGCATTGTGCAAGTAGAAAGGAGATCTTGGTGGTTTTGACATGCATCCTAGAAGATTATAAATATATAAAAAAGAGTACACTTATTTTGTTCTGTATAAGATTCTATTCTGTTGTTAAGTCTTATATAACGAGTTTTCCTTATATAAGAGAAGGATGATTTTGTATTCGGATTAATCTACGTGTTAGGAGGTAGGCACTGGAAGTTAAATTCTCTATAGCAAATCTCTCTTTGTAAAAATAGAGACTATGTAGAATGAATGAAATGCAAGTATATGCAGACTATAGAGACAAAGGGACAATTTATACTATATATATAATTAAGAGAATGAGTATCAATTTTAAGAAGCGTAGGTCTGTGTGAGTCCTGTATGAGAGGCCGAAAGAACATCCAGACCCTCTGCATGTCGGCAATCATTTGACCTCATGTTGGAACCGTCATCATGCTTGCAGGCGATGGGCTGTCCGAATCATTGTGATGGAGGCGTGCCGGCATCACAGAAGGGCGACCTTCATCGGCCTCTGCCAACATCAATCTTTGGATCAATCAGAGGAGCTTCGATTTTAAGGCTGTCCTGGAAGACATAAATACTACTGGTAAGAAACCTCGAGTGTCGTTTGAACATCATCCCTCGTGCTTCAGTCAAGAAACTTCACTTCATCAATCCATCCATTCCATCCAATCTTCTTCTCCATTTCTTCTCTCATACTTCAATCAACATGTCTTCTCACTCGTCAATGCCATCCACTGCTATAATCGCCGATGACTCAGGGTCCGAAACGGAGTCTTCCTTCCGAGCTGGGCTGCAAATGGCTGCCGATGGCCATCATGCTGGGGACCTCTCTCAGCGCGGACAAGATGCGGTCTCTATACCGCCAACCGATCTTGGAATCATGGACCAGACTGGGTCTGTCAACACTCCAGAAGACACAGATGAGGAGATGAATGATGTGAGTCCGTCCTTTCATCGACGCAAATTCTTTCCACAAGCCGGCCTGAAGCTGATGCATTGTCCAGGATGACGTTGGCAACCCTAACCCTCAAGGTCCTCCGACGTCGAAAACGGACCTCCCTTTGGGTCCGCTGACTCAGCCTCATGCCCCCGCGCCCTCATCGCGCTCTGCGCCTCGAACCTCTCGGCCTTCTCCACAGGTTCATCAACAAGCTCAGGCTACTAGCCTCTCTCGCCAAGTCCAGGATCTCGCTCTGAAGCTGGAGCAGAAGACGTCCGATTGCCATGGCGCCGTCACCGCGTCAGGAAATATCATTGCCATCCTCCGCCGCAAGGTGGAGCGTCTCGAGTCGAAGCACCGCCAAATTTACGGCACCAAGAGCTCAGTCCCATCCCGGGTCGACGCAGTCGAGACACTCGTGATCCAGAAAATTGCTGAGATCGAGGAGAAGATACGAGACTGTGTTGACTCCAAGGTCGCCGCAACCCCTGGTCATGATGAAGCACAAGAATTTCTGCTGCGTCGAATCGAGCAGATCGAAGCAAGGCTGCCCAAGGAAAATGCAGAGGACACACTTTCCCACAGAGTCGATGACCTGGAAAATGCGCTCCTTGATCGCATAGAAGCGCTCGAGGCGCGCTGCGAGGAGATTGACGCCCAATCTCGGCAGGTGGACGCCAGGTCCAGGGAGGTCGAGGCAAAGATACGCAAGGTCGACGAGATGGAGCGCGCCGTCTCCCGCAGGGCCGACGAACTTGAGAAGTTGTTTGTCCATCGGCTGCAGGAAGTCGAGAGCAAAGCCCGTCAACTCGGAGACTCGGGATCTTTTCTCTCCCGCAAATTTGAGGAGCACGCAGACTTCACGTCTCGCGAGATCTCCTACCTCCAGTCAGTCGTCCACCGGAACGGTCAATCCATGCAGACGAGACTCCACGGCTCTGAGGCATCGCTCTGGGGAGACGTCCACAGGATCGGAGCCAGCATCAACCAGCTGCGGGAGAGTGTCTACCAGCAATCCAAGGAGACCACCAATCGGTTGTCTCGTCTCGAGAGAAATGCTGCGCGAGTTGCTGCGAAACGAGTGGGCCGGATGCAAGGGAATCAAATGCCATCCACTCTGTCCAGTTCGACTTACTCGTATGATAGACAGACAACCGCCCCGACACCCGACGCTTCCCGTGACATCATGCCCGTGATGCACGGGGTGCAGAAGCAGGCTTCTTCGGACGAATCCGGGGGTGATGAGCAGCCTGCGACAGCCGAGGCCAGAAGCGACCAACAGCCCTCGTTGGACGAGATCAGAAGCGATGAGCAGGATCCGATGGGCGGACATGCTTCACCACCTCTGCGGGGAGAGCAAGCCCAAGAGCACCTCCCATCATCCGCCGCCGACAATGACTCCAACAAGGAGAACAATGAGCCGGCTATCGGATCGCGCAGATCGGAGGAAGCTTCGCAGATCGGAGGAGAGAGTTCCCTCATGGATGCCGGAATCGGCCATGGCGTGTCTGTGGACGGTCGATCGGTCATCGATCTCGAGGCAAATGGCAACGTCAATACAACGCTTCGAAACCCGAATCGGCGCCCTATCAGGCGTGACTACTAATGCTCTAGCAGTGTCCCAATGACTACTGGTGTCTCGAACATGGAGACAATGGCTATCTGCATGCAACTCGAGATACATCACGACTTGGTCCAATGGAATCGTGCGTGCCCCAAAGCATCCTGTGGGAATATCACCAACATGCAGTGCCTGCGACCACGCATGGCCACGTCGGGCTTCTCGTACCGAGACCAACATCGCCGATCACCGCGTGCATTCGGCCGAGACAGCAGCGGGCTTCCATTGGCCACGACAGCCAGGGAGTTGCGGAGTCGTGACAAACGAGTACATGCACGAACCGAATTGAAATGGGGTCGGGATCGGGGTCAAGATTCCTATATAGCCCGTCTTCCCCCCTCGGTCTAGGTTTGTTTTTTTTCTCCCTCATCTTCATCACAGAGCTCTCCTACGATCCTCATCGCCTCTCACAAAGGGCTCTTCTGCGATTCTTATCGCCTCCTACAAAGTGCTCTTCTGCGATTCTCATCGCTTCCTATACATCTTGTCTGCGATCCTCATCGCTCTCCACAACTCTCCTGCGATCCTCATCGCCTCTCACAATGGCCCTGTCACGGCTTTCCACACAGCGCTCTTGCGCCTCTCACGCTACATGAACCATTGGATCTCTCAGTATGAGACGTGAGTAACGCCACATGCACTTCAATCTTTTCTCTGGCCTCATCTCCTGTGCGCGATTGCGGCATACTCTTCTCCTCATCCGCTGACCAAGTCAGATGAAACAAAACCCTCCCACGATGAGACTGAAGAAGCCCATGCTTCTCACAGTTTCAACTTGATCTTCCCAACCCCACATGGGGTTTCAAACAAGCTCAGGCCCAATGGCCTTGAACCATCTCAACTACCAATCTAGTCCGGCAGGCTGCCTACACATTCTGGTATGTCACATTCTCCTCTTCTGACGACTTCAACCTCGACTGATTGAGTAGAGGTAATCTGGAGGAATGGGATAAGTGTGATTGAAATCAGCTGCCTTGCTATCCAGTCTTGGATTGAGGCACATCTTGGGCTCGGATCTTCTGGATGAGGGATGACATGGTCAAGCTCTTGAATCTGGCGGGGATCATCCCGATGGCCACGGGATGGGATCTGCCAGACGAAAGATGACTTGGACATGCTTCCGTGGTTGGAGGTGATCAGCTTGGTCGGTCTCTGCCTGACAGACAGAGGAAAAAGATGGACAGTGTGGTGACTTTGGCGGTTCGCTTCTTGGATGGCTCAAGAATGCTCTTAGGCCAAGGCTCTGGTTTGGCGGTGCTCTTCCCTGGTAAAAGGGGAATGATCTCCCGGCCAGGACCTTGGTTTGGTGGTGCTCTTCTTGCATGGGCCCGGGAATGAGCTCCCAGGTCGGGGCTTCGATTTGGCGCGTGCTCTTCCTGAATATCTCGGGAATGATCTCCCAGGTCGGGGCTTCGATTTGGTCCAGGTCCAGGTACTTTGGTTCGGCGGTGCTCTTCCTGATGAACTCGGGAATGATCTCCCGGGCTGGGGCGCTTTGATTTGGCGGTGCTCTTCCTGGATGGCTCGGGAATGATCTCCCAGGCCAAGGTCCCGATTTGGCGCGTGCTCTTCCTGAGGCCTCAGGAATGATCTCCCAAGTCGTGGCTTTGGCTTGGTCCGGGTCCAGGATCCCCGATTTGGTGCGTGCTCTTCCCGAATAATTCGGCCATGAGCTCCCAGGTCGGGGGCCCTGGATTCGGCGGTGCTCTTCCCGAATCTCATCGTGGTCATAGCCGATTTCAGATTAGTTTTTCACTTCTCGAGTTGGATCTTTACAATGGAATCTCGTTCTCTGAATTTGAGATGCTCTCCCTGGTTGAAATGTCGAGAATCTTTCGTCGTTATGCCCCTCATACCGTTTCTGGCCTTGAAGTGACTCCGTACGAAGCACCAATGCAGAAAGAACTGAAGCCTGCGATGTTGGCAACAACAAGACTTGAAGCCATCATCAGCGTCAGGTGATACAAAAGAGGAGCAACCTGATTTCAGGTAATACGAACACGAAGCAAAGGAGTTGAGGCAGGAACGGCTTGACACCTTGAGGGATGAGAGGGAAGGGACAGTCCAGGTGCACTTGCCGGATGTAAGTCCACAGGTTCGCCCCTGCCCATTATCTGGACCGCTTCGTGGAGTTGGAAGGCGCGCATCTGGTCTTTGAGCCTGGAAGGAACCACCTCGTGGTGACTGCCTGCCTCGCGTCTCCTCGTCTCGCCTCAATCTGACTCCAACTCCAATTCCAATTCCAACTCCAACTCCAATTTCTTTGTCGCCACATGGATCAATGCGTCTTCACGACAGGATCACCAGGAATGGCTTTGTGGTGGCTGTGGGCACGAGCCCGAATTCTCGCTCATGCCACTACGTCCATTCTTGCTCGAGGACAAAGGATGGGAGCGTCTCTCTTTCATCCATCTTTCTCGCACGTCAAAGAGGGATCAAACGAACCTCCTTGGGTGCCACGACAAGTAAGCCCTGCAATACGTCGAAGAGCTTCTGGCATCCATGCTGATCGGCGCGTTGGTTGAGAAGACCAGTAGTCATCCCAATGGCTCTTTGTTCTCTCGTACATCGAAGTTCGATGATGGAGGCCGCCGTTTTTCTTTCATAAACGAGGATCGAGACTGCCACTCGATCCCGAATACTCTCGCTGTTTCAAATCCCGACGCGAAGTATCATCAAAGCCCAACAAAAGACGAATCGCCATGTCACTTCAGCGCGCCGCAGCCTCGAAGTGCCCGACCATGTGCGGCGAGACCATGGAGTGGGAAAGGAACGAGGCTTCTGACCATGTTCGAAGAACTCAAAACCTTCCTGTGAGAGAGTCTAGCAGACTCCTGATAATGCACGATGCTCTGCAATATACCACGGCTACTGACTGGTTTCCTTCTCCAAGCCTGCCGCGGACAGGCACAGGCGCCCTCCGCCCGCCAAGTTCGATCCGCCTATCCATGTCGCGACTCCATTGGAAAATCTACATTTTGCTTGGGTGGGCCGTCTCGTCCATCAACTGGACATCCATCTCAATCTGTTGTGTTGCTAACTCTTCTCCAGACTCCAATGCAATTCGTGCCTTCATTTGTGCCGATGCAGAGCAACCCGTCCTTGCTGGTAGATCAAGGCACAAGCTCATCGACTCGGCTCTCCCCCAGTCTCTCGTGTCTCTCATCGGTGCCTTTCCTTCCAGTACCGAATCAATCCGGCATTGCTCAAGAATGTAATCGCTGCCTGAATGAACTCGACCAGAAGATGTCGAAACTTTACACAAATCTTTCGGTCTCTATGGACAATTTAATCACTGCCCTACGTTCCAGAGTCGAAAGTCTCGAGTCACGGCAGCTACAAGTATACGCGACGATGCCAACCATCTCAACAAAGCTGGAGACGATCGAGCACCAAGTGGCTCAGAGGTTCGATGCATTCGGGACCCAATTGCGTGAAGTCGACGACATCAAGAATATTGCTTCCCAGAGACTTGAACAAATCGAGACGACGCTTCTTCGGCGAATCGAGGGTATTGAAGCCGTCCTTCGTCAGGCCGACGATGCCTCGGGCTCGGTGTCCCGCAAAGTCGACGATCTAGAGAGAACGTTCCAGCAGAGAAGGGATGAAGTCGATGAGAGGTTTCGTCAACTCGAAGCCGCAAGCGCTCATTCTCCCAAAGGCAAAAGTTCCGAAGACCCCTTGCTTGAGAATCAGATCGAGCTTCTCAGAACAAAGATCAATCGCAACGAGGTGTTTCTGGGGCAAGAGCTCAGTCACTTCGAGATCAGTCTGGGTCATGTGCGGGAAGAGAACTCCCGAAGGTCCCACGAGGCAGACCAGAGGTTAGCCCGCCTCGAGGGGAGCCTCTCGCAGATTCTCGGAATGTTATCGAGCAAAAACGGTATCGACATCACTTCGCTCATGACCACAGTCTCCAGTGAGGGCAAGACGGGCAAGTCGAGCACATCTTGGGCTAATAACGACAACGACGATGACCCCGAGGCTGTCAACGTCCGCCTCGGCTCCGATGGACGAGACCTCGAGACTTCATCGGGCCTTGATGAGACTCAATCGGGATCAATTGCCTTGACGCCTGGACAGACCGTGAGCTCAGAAGGGAGCAAAGATACTCGGCCCGTCCGGAAGGTCAAAAAACTCAAGGCCACTCGGGCCGGCAGAACACGGGTCGACAGCACAGCGACTGATGATGATGGCATGAAGAGGACGCTTCGACCACGTCGCGAGCGAAAGACCAATGGCACTCCGGTAAAGAGACAAAGATGACATGGAGGTCTGCTGAGGATTCGAGCAAGGCCTTCTGAGTTAGACCCTCTTGAAGGCTAAGTCTGCATGGTGATCATGAGCGAAAGCATTTGGATGACAAGACCTTGAAGAAAGGCATCCATTCGATTACTTGAGATCTTGAGAGACATTGTGCTCTAGAGGTCAACTCGCGCGTTTCTTGCCCACAAACTCGCCGCAGAGGTAGGTAGAATTCTGTCTAACAAAAACTTCTTTGTCTCCCGGTTTGCCATATGCTCTTTTTACGGTCTGGTCAAATATACGGAGAAATACAAAAAAAAGGAAAAGAAAAAGGAAGAGAAAAAAAAGGTATCATGAATCGAAATGAAGAAAAACACGCTCATCGTCTCGTATCTCGTCCTTGAGCGGCGTCCCTACGCCTCGAGCTCCACCGAGCCCGGCGAGATGGTGTGTTCCCGCGGGACGGGCATCTCGCTCGGTGGGGGTGCCGGGTGCTCCTGGTGCCCGTAGTAGGCATAGCTGCCGCCCTGCTTCGTCTGCTCAGGCGATCCGAGCTCCTGGGCACCTTGGGTCCAGGACGCCATGGGCGCCGCGGACGCCGCGTCCTCTGGGCCGCGCTCGTTGTTGCGTCTCCTTCGAATCAGCCACCACGCGAGGAACACCAGCGCCCCGAGGACCACGGCTGCGCCGACGGCAATGCCGGCGATGGCGCTGGGCGACAGGCCCGAGGCGGGCGCTGGCTGCGGGTCCTGAGTCGGGGTCACGGCGGCGCCGGAGCCGGAGCCGGAGCCGGATCCGGAGGACGCGGCGGGCGTGCAGGACGAGTTGGTGGGCACGATTGCGTTGGAGGCGTCGACGGCGACGAGGTCGACGTCGTTGACGGGGTTGGCCTGCCAGAGTGTGAACTTTCCGGCGTCCGGGTTGCTCATGAGGTAGGCGGCGGTGAAGAAGTAGCGGCCGATGCGGGGCAGGGAGAGGGCGGTGGTGGACTGCAGGGAGTCGATGCGGATGACAGGCCGGGAGGCGTTGACTGTGACTGCGCCGTCGTCGTTGATGGAGCGGTCCGGGACGATGAGCTGGCGGTTCGGGATGGTGAGCTGCAGGCCGGAGTCGAGCTTGAAGGTGAGGTCGCCGCCGTACCTGGAGGTGCGCCGACGCGGTGAGCTCATGGATCTGACAGCAGCATTGCATCGGGGGGAGGGAAGTGTGCAGCAGAAGAAAGAAGAAGAGGAGGAGGAGGAGGAGGAGGAGGAGGAGGAAGGGGGGCCTCAACTCACAAGGGAAGTGAACCGTTGAGGATGACGTTCCACCAGTCTACCCCCACGGACCGAGCGACCTCTTCGTTCTCGATGGCTTTTTCCATGTTGGAGAAGTAGGGATCCAGGGGAAGCTCAATGAGGACAGGCAGCTCCGGCACCAGGCAGGCCTGAAGGGCCGTCCCGCCGTTGCCGCCGGGGAAGATGCTGACGTCCTTGCCGGTCCTGAAGTTGAGCACCATGTCCGAGATGAGGACCATGAGCCCCGTCGGGCAGTCCGCCCTGGGCGTGAGCGCCTGCGTGTACCCGTTGCCGATGGTCTTTGCGCGGTCGTAGCCGCCGAGGACGAGGGAGCCCGGGAACTGGTCGCGGTCGCCGAGGCCGTCGAGCCCCCAGAAGAAGCCGTACGAGGAGCTCAGGACGCGGCCGGCGGCGGAGAGGGCGCCGAGGATGGTGGAGCCGCGGGCCAGGCCGAGCATGTGCTGCGGGTTGTAGGCCTGCAGATCCCATTTGGAGACGTTGAGGGGCCTGCCGAGGACGACGTCGGCGAGGGAGAAGCGGTCGAAGGTGAGCTTCTCGGTGAAGAGGCTGTAGGTGGCGGCGGGGAAGCGGTCCGGGGCGGGCACGTAGGAGGCGTTGGGGTGCGCGTCCGTCGAGGATGCGTCGGGCTTGTAGAGGCCGCCGCGGAATGTGTCACAGGCGGCGGCGCTGTGGATGAAGTCCTCGGAGGGGCAGTCCGGGCCGAACAAGTAAGTGTTGTTGACACCCCTGTGCGACGAGCTCAGTCTCCTCGGCTGCGGAAGAAGGAGAAAAGGGAGAGAAGGAGAGAAATCTTCTCTGGAAAGGAAGAAATCGTCCTTGAGGTTCAGATGCTTACCAGTTGGGCAGGAAAGAGTATTCCTTGGGCGGCTGTCCAACCTTGACGGAGGCTCCGCGCCGGATGTTCCCGTCGGGGAGCGTCACGTTGACGATGGGGAAGGACACCGGCGGAGGGACGCAGGTGTCGGCGAGTGCCAGGCTCAGGGAGGAGGGGACGAGGAGCAGCGCCAGCCTCCAGGCATGTTCCCTGCGGCGATGAAGCTTTGCCATGGCCCGGTGCCCGCTTTCGCGATCTAGGAAGCTCGATGGCCGCGCGACGACTGGATGACAGCACTAGGCGAGGAAATGGCCCGACGCGCGCCGGAGAGAGAGAGAGACACCAGAAGAAACGAGGGAGCCATTGCAGAGAGCAAACCGGGGAATCCAGGCTTATACGAAGAGCCGCTTACTGGTAGAAGACAAGGACGGGCAGGGGGGGGGGGGGGGGAGGGGGCAGGCC
>NIGB01000010.1:272417-285017 GCA_003055145.1 Escovopsis weberi
CCCCCCCGGGAACGCTGCTTCGATCTCCGTCCCGCCCGGCTTCACGATCTTGGACAGCTTCTCTCGATCTCGCAGGACCCCTCCAAGCTCCAGTCACAAGCTCCGACCGCAAGGCATCGCTCCCTCGGCAAACAGAGCGGCGCACGCGACGACCAAGAACAGGATCCCAAGCAACAAGGAATAGGAAAAAAAAAAGGGGGAGCAGATACCATCGAGATGGCTCCTCCGGCGAGTGAGAATGCTTCTCTCCAGGAGAGGTTTCTGGCGCTTGCCCAGACTCTGCAGTGTGCGTTGCCCTTCTCTCCTCAAGCTCTCTGCCGTTGCCATGCGGCATGCGGCGGCCATCTTCTCGTCTCTGCTAACGACGTCGCGCAGTCATCTGGTTCGCTGGGTATGGATTCCACCTGGCCCCTTTTTCTCATCCTCATCCTCTCCTACGAAACTGCTTGTCGCCCCTTCCTCCCCCCTCGCGTCCCATCTGCCGGCATCGAGCTCTCGGAAGCGCAGGGCGATGACAATGATGATGACGGTGCTGCTGCTGCTGTTGCTGCTGCTGTTTAGCTCGAGCGGGCAAGCCACATGATGACGAAAGACGCCGAGGGAGGGGGGCGGACGCCCTAAACAGATCGCTTACACAAGCTCCTTTGTTTTGCTAACTCGGCATCTCCCGTTGGGATAGGCACTTGACGCTCATCATGACCACCATTCGATATGCCTTTTCATGGCTTGTCATGAACTACTACGGCGGCATGGCCCGATTCGCCTACCGGCTCTCCTTTTTCGCCGCCGCCTCGACCTACGGCATCGTCGTCTACAAGACCCAGCGAGCTCGCGCTAAGACGGGTGCTGCCCCTGTCGGCGTCCGCGGCTTGCTCGCGGATGAAAACGTCCAGTACCTCCGTATGTTGCCAATCTGCCCATGATCTCTTCGCGCACCGTGGATCTTTTCTTTTCTTTTCTTTTTTATAAATTGATATTTTTTTGGATTTTTTTATACTGACCGGTGCTCTGCAGTCATGGCCCTTGTCTGGCTGACCTTCCCCCAATACCCCCTTGCACTCCTCCCCTACGTCGTCTTCTCCGTCTTCCACGTCGCGACCTACACCCGCTCCAACCTGATCCCCATCTTCTCGCCCCCGGCCCAGTCCGCCGACGGCAGCCGCCAGCGGGTCAACAGTCCGCTGGCCGACAAGATCGGCGCCTTCGTCAAGGAATACTACGACGCGTCCATGTCCATCGTGGCGACACTCGAAATCCTGCTCCTCTTCCGCGTCTTCCTCTCGGCCCTCCTCTTCCAGCGCCGCTCCTGGATCCTCCTCGGCATCTACACCGTCTTCCTGCGCTCGCGCTACGCCCAGAGCAGCCACGTCCAGACCTCGCTCAACCAGCTCTGCGCCCGCGTCGACCACCTCGTCGGCGCCCAGGGGACCCCTCCCGCGGCCAAGCAGGCCTGGGACGTCGTCAAGAACCTGGCCAGGCAGTTCCACGACGCCACCGACATCAACCGATACGCCTCCGGGCCCTCCAAGAAGTCGTCTTAAAGCACAGACGTTTTTACAGAGAAGGAGAGTCATGCATGCCCTGCGCTCAAAACGAGATGTCGCGGCCCCGACTGCTTTCCTTTTTGATCACATGTGCCGTGGAAATCTCGTGCGGGGCGAGGTATTCCGGGATTCGGTACGAAGGATTGCGACGTTGCGACGACTTCGACAATCAGTCCTCGACGATGTGCCGGCGTCATGGCAAGTGCATGCAAGACCATGCACACACACGGAACGATTGAAGAGATGACGATTCTTGCCTTGATTTGGACAAAGTACGTGATTCGAGGCCGCCAGGGGAAGTCGGGATCCATCATTTACCACGGCGGCCAAAAAAAAACATGAGAAGCATCGAGAAGTGGATGCCTGCACTTTGAGGCGAAAGGACAGGGGAAGCTCAGGGGGAGCTTCGCCCTCACGGGACGGCGAAGATGGGAAGACGAGGGAAGCAAAGGCTGGTAGCGAACGAGCATGGGTTATGGCGTGCACGGATAAGGGGATGAAGGGGATGGAGGGGGTGGTGGCTGTTGTCGTCCAGGAGAAGGAGGATTGAACGCATGGTGTTGAGACTTGTAATCCACGACTGTCTTTTGCCTTTTCTGCTTTTTTTCCAATATGACCATCTCTCTGAAGTTGTGCCTGTGCTCTGTATGTCTCGCGTGATGCAGATTCTTTCTCCCCTTTTGGAACCTCCTCTTCAAGCACCCGCCACAGTACGACAAGGATCTCGATACTATTCGCATTCCCTGCAACGCTAAACGCCTGCAGGGGCTGCTCCGTGCTCAATGCTTCAAGCCCTGGATCCGCGAAGCCGCGATGATCGAGCAGCCTCAGCTCCAGCTCCAGCTCCAGTTCCATCTCCAAAGTCATGGCCTAAAAGCTGCCCCGCTTTTTCCCGATGACGTCGCCCGGGGATCTGATCTCGGACCAGCGATCTCGATCCATCAACTCCATCCACTCTGCATTTGTTTTCTGGTCGCAGCGTCGGACAGAGCCATTCGCTCGAGCGAATCAATCCCTATCCAATCGTGCTTTTGTGTGCCGATTGTTCGTTCATCGTGTTGTGGACCGTGTGTGACGGCTGGCCTGCTGCGACGAGCATCCTCGCTGCTACATAAGACGCCCTCGCCAGCTGCGAGACAAACACGACAGGACGAGCGCTGCGGTTTACAGGTTCGAAGTGGTCCTGGGTCATCTCGAGACATTCAGGATGGTCTCCCTGCTGCGCCAGATCGTGGCGGGCCCGAGGGCACGCCATCCCGAGGCAGGCCTCGACCTGTGCTACGTCACAGACTTTCTCATCGCAACGTGAGCTGAGCTCCATCCCCGCTACCCTCGAGGCGTTCTCGAGTTCTCGACGCTCATGGCTGACGGAGGCAAAGATCAGGGCCGTCGCAGACGTACCCCGAGCTGGCGTACCGCAACCCGCTCGACCAGCTCGTCGCCTTCCTCGACGCCAAGCACGGCCGCGACTGGGCCGTCTGGGAGTTCCGCGCAGAGGGCACCGGGTACCCGGACGAGGCCGTGTACAATCGCATATGGCACTACCCGTGGCCGGACCACCACCCGCCGCCGTTTCGGCTGGTGCCGATGATGATGGCCAGCATGCGCAACTGGCTGCACGGGGATGACAGGAGGGAGGGGGGCGCGGCTGCTGCGACCAGCAGCACGGGTGGGAGTGCGGATGATCCTACGAGCACGAAAACTACGAGACCTGCGGCCAAGGCTACGAGCACCGAAGCTGCAGATACCGCGGACGCGGCGACCTCTACGGCCACCGAATCTACAAATACCGTGAAGAGCACCCGCGACGAAAAAAGGGTCGTCGTCGTGCACTGCAA
Source organism: Escovopsis weberi (assembly GCA_003055145.1). Taxonomy (NCBI): domain Eukaryota; kingdom Fungi; phylum Ascomycota; class Sordariomycetes; order Hypocreales; family Hypocreaceae; genus Escovopsis; species Escovopsis weberi. The sequence continues at coordinate 275,800 of NIGB01000010.1, forward strand.
GGCGGGCAAGGGCCGCAGCGGGACCGCGAGCTGCAGCTACCTCATCGCCGAGGAGGGGTGGGCCGCAGAGGACGCGCTGCGCCGGTTCACGGAGCGCAGGATGCGGCCGCAGTTCGGCCCGGGCGTCTCGATCCCCTCGCAGCTGCGGTGGGTCGGGTACGTGGACCGCTGGACCAGGGGCGGCAAGCGGTACACGGACCGGCGCATCGAGGTGCGCGAGATCCGCGCGTACGGGCTGCGCAGCGGCGTGCGCATCGAGGTCGAGGGCTTCGCGGACGAGGGCAAGACGATCGAGCGCGTCGGCGTCTTCGGGCGGGACGAGCGCGTCGTCGAGGAGCCCGGCGCGCCCGAGGGCGGCAGCCTGGCGGACATTGTGTGGGACCTCGCGGGGTATCCTGCCGTGCCTGACGCTGCGGGGGCTGCTGAGAAGACCCCCCCGAGGGATGCCAGGGTCAAGACGGATGAGGGCGGGGGCCAGAAGAGGGACGGGATGCAGGACGGCGGCACTGGGGCCGGCACCGGCGCCGAGGAGAGCGTCGGGATGATGCTCTGGCGCAAGGGGCTTGGGTTGATAGACAAGGTCGCGCCGCAGGGCGAGCACGCCAGGATCGACAGGCTGCGTGCGCGGATGCAGCCGGACGCGGCACCGCAGCCGGCGGAAAGGGGCAGGGACGGGGCAGCGGGGGCAGCGGGGGCGGCTGAGAGCGAGGACCCGGAGCCCGGCGGCAAGACGGTCGTGTTCCGGCCGTCGAGGCCGATCGTGCTGCGGAACAGCGACATCAACATCGCGGTGGAGCGGCGCAACCGGTCGTCGCGGTCGATGGGGCTGACGGTGGTGACGGCGGTGGCGCACGTGTGGTTCAACGCCTTCTTCGAGGGCAACGGCCCGGAGAACGGCGGGCGGCCGGACAGCGAGGGCGTGTTCGCGATCGACTGGGAGGGCATGGACGGGATAAAGGGGTCGAGCAGGAAGGGCGCGCGGGCGTTGGACCGGCTGGCGGTGGCGTGGAGGGCGGTGGACGTGCCGCCGGAGGAGGTGGAGGAGATCAGGGAGCCGGAGGAGGGGGAGTTTGTGCCGCAGGCGAAGCCGGCGGACTGGCATCTCGACGGGCGGGAGGTGCCGGAGGAGCAGGCGCTGGGGGTGGACGACATGGAGGGCGTCAAGACCAGCGGGCCCGCGGGGGGGACATTGGATGATGAATGATGGCTATGATATTGACGACGACGACTACCAAGGAGAAGGAAAGAAGACGGCGAGTTTGGTGCTGGGCACATGGAGATGCGGCATCGACCAATCAGACCCGATTGCATCCATGCATGAAAAGGCGTCCCGAGCCGGCTCGACTTGTCCGCCCTGCGTCTGGATCGGCACAGAAGGGGGGGGGGGCTCAGCTGCGTCGAGCCTATTCCGCTTACGGCCGCTGGATCATGCAGCGCGTTGGATCAAGGCCCCCGCGGTGATTGGGTGGCTGGGGCTCACGCAGGCCGGGGGAGGGATTGGAGTCATTGGATGGGGTGGAGAGTGCGGCATGCCAGCTCACCTCGCCTCCTTCGCGAGACGACTCATCGATGCGGCGCTCAGCCCTGCCGGCCCAATCTCAGACCGACAAGTCAAAGAAACTGGCTGGGTCGTCGAGGACGGGCTGCTGCTCTGCCACATCATACGAGGACCTGTATGCACGAGCACGAGCACGAGCACGAGCACGAGCACGAGCACGAGCACGAGCACGAGCACGCAGCGACGTCTGGTTGATATCTGAGCGTGATCCCCGATCGATTTCCTTTTAGATTTCTTGTGGAGGACGACAAGACAATCCATTCTCGAGCCCTTCTAAACACAGCATACCACATACATACGGGGTCTTATACAACATACGCGGCCCTTATACAACCTACATTCTACTCTTCAGCCGCCGGGCACAAACCAAACATGGCGGAGGCGATCCTGGGCTTCCTGGCCGGGGGGTCCGACTCCAAGAGCAAGATGATCCGGGCGGTGGCGTCCATCGCCAAGGAGGTGTCGCCGATTGTGCGGACGATCCAGGCCGGGCAGAACATCCTGACGCTGGGGGACGGCATCTCCAACGTGGCGACGGCGGCGCGCACGCTTGGCGACACGAGCTCGTCGATCAAGCAGTTCATCCCGTCGATCCAGCTGATGGGCCAGTCCATGTGCGACAGCGTCAAGCTCGTGGCGGCGTTCAGCACGCTGGCGACGACGGTGGGCATCGGCAGCAACATGGTGCGGACGTACCAGGGCGCGCAGGCGGCGCAGCTCGTGGCCGCGCGGCTCAAGGACATTGGCGACCAGATGGCGGCGCAGACGGCGCTGACGGCGCAGCGCGACTTCCCGGGCTACGTGTACGACATGATCTCGGAGCGGCTGGTGCAGACGTCGAGCGACCCGGAGTGCGACCACTGGTTCTTCCTGTGGCACCCGGACGACGACTGGTACCCCAAGTTCTTCCACCTGCTGCAGGAGCGGCCGCTCGGCGCGCGCTTCTGCGGGTACACGAACCAGATCGACAGCGTCTTCGTCTTCATGCTCGCGGTGCGGCGGCGCATCCGGCTGATGGAGCAGAAGGCGCGGGGCCGGCGGGGCAGCGGCGGCGGGAGCGGCGGCGGGAGCGGCGTCAAGCCCGTGCGCCTGCACCTGCTCGTGCCGGCGTACCAGCCGATCCTGGTCGCGGAGGCGCTGCGGATCCCCGAGGAGATTGGCGACTTCGTCATCGAGGGCCGCATCAACAGCAACAGGGAGTTTGTGTGGCTCAACCTGCCGCCGGAGCAGCGGTGCTACGTGCTCAACGTCGGGCAGTGGGACCCGCCGGCGGCCGGGTGGGTCGACTGGGCCATGACAAAGGTCGGGCTGACGGACAAGCCGCCGGAGCTGCGGGAGCCGCGGACGCTGGGGACGAGGCAGCTGCAGGAGGGCATGATGCTGGAGGAGGCGCCGGCCGATGACGGGGAGAGGGACAGGGACAGCCACCGGGATAGAGACAGCATCAGGGACAGAGACAGGGACAGGGACAGGGAAAGGGACAGGGACAAGGAGGCGGACGCGAGCTCGGTCAAGGTGGAGCGCGGGTCGGTCGCGGGCAGCGAGAGGGCGCTGGCGAGGGTCGACGGCGGGGGGGAGCGGCAGCCGGAGAACACGCCGCTGCACCATCGGGAGAAGAGGCATCGGCGGAAGAGGAAGTGAGGCGGGAGAAGGGGCCATGTTGAGGGCCGTGATTTGCATGATATGGCGTTTGGGATTGCTATCTAGAAGCCAGGGACTGATGCTGATTGATTAAGAGATAAAATGGCCATGAGACCCGAGATGGTGATGGCCTCCTTTGCGGTCTTCATAATATTGCATAACTTCTAGAGGAGGAATGCATAAATTATGCATCGGTGAGTCTGGTGGTGAGGCAGGACCGATCGTTGCTCTTGCTGGTCTTCTAACCGCATTATATTGGATGTTTTTTTTTCTTTTCTTCCGCCATTTTCTTTTATTCTTGCATCAATTGATTCGAGAGTTGATCGAGCTATTCTCTTCCCATCTTCTGATTCAATTCATCTGTTTCCTTTCAAGTCGTCTTCTCATTCAGTTATGTCCAGAGCAATTCATCCCCGTGAATGTCACCGGGTGGAGTCACCTCTCCTCGGCCTCCGCGAATCGGATCCCAAGACGCGCTGACTAATCTCACCCCGAACATCGTCAACTCCATCTCGAACCATCGCGAGACTCACGACGTCGCTGATTCTGCCCATTGACGGGCTCCTCACACAGTCGCTTTGTCGCTCTTTTCATTCATTCTTTCTAGCTTCCCATTGCCTCTCACCACGCCGTCCAAGGCCCCCCCCCCCCACCTCACCCACCGCCGCCATGATGCGCAAGATGACATTCTCCTCCTCCCAGCCCCCGTCCCTCCCGCCCCCGCTCCCCGCCGACCTGCCCCCGGCCCTCGCCGACCCCTCCCAGCCGTTCCCGCGGCTCATCGTCTTCGACCTCGACTACACCCTCTGGGACTTCTGGTGCGACACCCACCCCTCCCCGCCACTGAAGCCCGCGCCCTCCCACGCGCTCGTCACGGACCGCCACGCCGAGCCCTTCACATACTACCCGCCCGTGCCGCGCGTGCTCCTCGCGCTGCCGCACCTGAGCGCCGCGCACCGCGTGCGCCTCGCCGTCGCGTCGCGCACCAACGCGCCCCCGACGGCGCGCGACCTGCTCAAGATGCTGCACCTGCAGACGACTACTTCGAGTGATGACGGGGATGCTTCTGCTAGGAAAAAGGCAGGCGTGCCGATGCTCGACGTGTTCGACGCCGGGCTCGAGATCTACCCCGGCAGCAAGGTCAAGCACATGGAGAGCCTGCACAAGAGGACCGGCGTGGCGTACGAGGATATCCTCTTCTTCGACGACGAGGAGCGCAACAGGGACACCGAGAGGCTCGGCGTGGTGATGAAGCTCGTCAGGGACGGGGTGGACTGGGAGCAGGTCGCGCAGGGCGTGGAGGAGTGGCGGCGGCGGAAGAAGGGGCGGGCATAGAGACCACTGATCTTTACGCGAGACCACTGATTACTACCCGAGACAACATGGTGCTCTACGTGAGACGACATGAGACCCTATGCGAGACGACATGAAGGAAAGGGGCAACGAAATGCTAGAAGAAACGACACAGCGCCAATGATGTATTGTTTTTTTTTGTTCAGTTCATTTGGAGCCCAGGTTTTGCTGAGCCCCATGCATGCTACACAATGTTAACAGTATCCAATATACAACATGGAATGGTATCTCCTTAGGGTCCCCCAACCCCCTTTTTCTCCTCCGAAACAACGAACAGCGCAGCAGGAATGGAATGGGCGAGGCTTCTGCTATACCACGGTGGCGGGCGGTGCGGGCGCCACAGGGATCTCGTGCTTCTCGCTGTCCACGGCCAGCCGCTTCAACGCCCCCGTCACGCCGTTCTCCTCGCCGGCGTCTTCGTCGTCGGCAATCGTCGTCGCCGCGGGCGTGCTGGCGCTCGTGTTGGGCGTCATGTCCGTGCCCCTGCTGCCCTCGTCGCTGTCGACCAGGTCCAACGCCGCGACGGGCTGCTGCTGCTGATCCGCGACCGCGGCCGTGGAGGAAGGGGGACTCCAATTCTTGGGCATGGAGCAGACGACCTCCCTCGTGACCTGCCCGTTGTCAGAGCCGAGCCGGACGCACACCATGCGCTTCTGGCCGGCGGCGTCGTTGCCCTCGGCGGGCGCGTCCTCCCACAGCAGCGGCCCGCTGGGGAAGCGCGAGTGGCCGTTCTCCCAGCGCACGACGCCGTTCCACGCCGGGTCCGGGCTGCCGAGGTCGCCGAAGGCGTAGTCGAGCTCGCCGCCGTACTTCTTGGGGATGTTGCGGCGGTCGATGAAGGCCTCGAGGGTGGGGCGGACCTCGTGCGCGGAGAGGACGAAGATCTTGGAGACGGTGATGGGGTCGAACCAGCGCTTGATCCAGCCCCAGACGGTGCTGAAGAAGACGGGCGCGCCAACGATAAAGATGCGGTCGAGCGTCTCCGGGTAGTGCGCGGTGGCGAGCTGGGAGGCGGCCTGCATGTGGCCCTTGAGGTTCCAGAACTGCTTGAGCCCGACGCCCGAGACGTCGACGATGTTGGTGCTCATGGTGATGGGCACGTCCGGGTGCTCGCGGTCGGCGACGAGCTGCGTGCAGAACGGGTGGTTGAAGCGCGTCAGGTTCTCGTAGAGCGCGAAGAGGCGCAGCATGCCCGGGTCCGTCTTGCCGTCCGTCTTGGCCTGCGTGAAGGTCGTGCTGGAGCCCTGGTACTCGTAGTGCGAGATGGTCTTGGAGTCGAGCGAGCGGATCTCGTAGACGTACAGCGGGATGCCGCGCTTGTCCCGGCGGCCCGTCCACTGGGGGTACTGTGTCGAACTGTCAGTGTACGGTTCTCATGCTGGATGCCATTTCAGGCCACTCACCAGCCGCCGGCTCTGCTCGTAGATCTGGTGGTCGATGGTCCGGTACAGCACGTCGATGTCGTTGGCCTTGCGCCACGCCTCCGTCTCGGCGAACTGCGCGACCGCGTCAGCGGGCACCCACCGCCGCGCTCGCAGGAACCGCAGCAGCGTCTGGTCGTCGTGCGAGGCCGGCGGGCCCGGCGCCCACGCGCCCCTCTCCTCGAGCAGGAGCTTAAACTGGTCCAGGGCGCGCTCCTGCGCCGCCGTCAGATGGCCCAGATGGCCCTGAGGGTACCCGCCGGCCTGGGACGCGGCGGACGCGGACGACTTGACGCGGGAGGCTGCGGCGGAGCCGTCGAACACGGAGTCTGCCGTCATGGCCGGGCCTCGCGGTCAATGTCTTCTTGAGTGCCTTTGTCTTTTTGAGTGTGTCTTTTTATGTGAGGCGACGTCCGGGTGAGCGAGGAGCAGGGGGAGAAGCGAGGCACAAGCGAGGCACAAGCGAAGTGCCCGCGGAAGGACTCTCGAGGGGCTCCAAGCTCGGATATGCCTCTGCCTGTGATGGCAATTGGAGAGGCGGATGGACCGGCGAAAGGAGGTTGGAGGTTGAAAGATTTATGCAGGAGCCGGTGAATAGAATTGTGAGAAGTTATGAAGCGTGTGCGGTGTATAGTGAGTTGTGAATGGTGAATAAGTTGTGAAGCATAAAGTGCATAAAGTGCATAAACCATGCACACGCCACCGAGGGGAGATGCAATGCCGGCGCTGGGGAAAAGGTCAGGAAACCCGGATTTCGAGAGTATCAAAAGGACAGAAGATGGAAAGAGAAGAAGAAGAGGAAAATTATTGCATAACGGCAAAGAGGAATAAGCAGCTGTCAGATCGATTATCAGCCCCTAAGAGGATCCCGGGGGCAACGCCAGCTCGAAGGATTCATTGTGCCACGGCCACGGGATATATCGTGCAGCTTGTCCGATCCGCAATGAAATGCTCCGTAGACAAGACATTCCGGATTCCGCCCGCCTGGATTCCCTGATTTTCATTATTCCTGCTTCTTAACATTAGTACGGAGTATTGCCTCCCGTCTTTGTTCACCTCAGTGGTTCGCCTTCGTCTCGCCTCGAAGGCTCCGTGGCCCCGTATTCCCTGCTCGTTCCCTGTGCGCCACAGGCTCCGTCTCGTTGGCCCAAGCGGCCAGCCCGCCCATCCAGCACGCCGACAAGGAGGGGCCAAGTCCGCCAATCCTGCTGGCCCCCTCGGCCATGTCGCCGCCTCGTCGATTCAAGAGGTCGCCGCCCTGGACGCCGCCATGACAATTTCCAAAGCAGAAGTCGAGAGGCGGACTATCAGCTCCGGAGACCTCGGTTCGCCGATCCGCCAATCACAGCCGCCGCTGGTCGCGATAGGGCTCGCACGATGCTGCTTACGTGATACGCCGTCAGCTGCCGGCGATTAACCGAGAACAAGCGAGCCTCGTCAGGGCTTGATTAGTAAGATGAGCGCAGCCCGCGACGCCATCGCATCATGGCCGAGTCGGGCCAAGGAATGATAATTTGAAGATGTGCGCCTCCCCAGCCCGTCTCCGCGAATGAGATGAGGCCTGGGCGGTCGAGAACTGGCCACTCGGAGGCCCCAGAATCTGTGTGTCCGAGATCTTGGCCCGGCTGGCTCCATTCTGGCACTGAGTCCGTACGGAGAACAGGCACCAACTGGTAAGGCGCGTGGTGGCTGCCCGCCTCGGAATCCTTCTAACAAGTGTCACCGGCAGACAAGCTGACCCCTGATAGGCTGCAGAGCGAGTCCCTCCGAAGAGGTTGTCCGTCATAGGAAACGGTCTATTGGGTACTGGTGGTGTTGTTGTCGTTGTTTACACCCTGCAATCGGAGGATGCAGCCCGCTTCACCACCGCGCTCGTGATGGGGGGTCACGACTCGACCCGGTCGAACCAGATCAGCTGCTTGAGCTGGGGCTCCAACCTTAGGCCCATCCTCACGGCCTCTCTCGCGCCGTCGTCTACCACGAACTCGGCTGCCAGCCGCTCCTCCAACAGGCCCATCTCGTCGCGCAGAATCGCTCGAAAGTCGGTGCCCCCCCCGGGCCGCGCCTCCAGCTCGATGGTGCAGGCAAACGACCGGTCCCGGCCATCGATGAACAGCTTCCCGTCCCGGATCTGCACCGTCATGCCGTGGTACCCCGGATGGTGATACCTCCCCGTGTATCTCTGCAGCTCGTGCTCCTCCAGTGCCACCGTCTCCTCTTTGTCTGCGGCCGCGCTCTCGCTGTCGCTGTCGCTCTCATCGCTTGGGCCGTGCCCATCATCCTCATCCCCATCCTCATTCTCATCCTCATCGTCGTCGTCGGGTCTTGCTCTCTCACCCGTCTTGTGCCGACTCTTCTTCTCCAACTTCGCCCGGTATGAGCGCTGCTCCCTCGGGACCCCAAGGAACTCATCCATCAGCTCCCGCGTCAAGGCTCCAGACACCGCCGCCGCGCCCTCCGCGTTCCCGCAGACCACCACCCCGAACCCCTCCTCCGGCAGCAGCGCAAACCGGCTCCCGAACCCGTCGATCCCGCCCGAGTGCGTCACCACCGCCCGGCCCCTGTAGTAGTACACCTCCACGCCGGCCCCGTAGTACGCGGGGCTCGTCCACGGCCGCAAGCCCCGCGACCGCGGATTGCACAGCGACCGCTGCCGCACGACCTCGGCGTACACGGCCCGCGTGACCACGGGCCCTTCCCTGCGCATCAGCGCCTCGACCCAACGCAGCAGGTCCCCCGCCGTCGTGACGATGCTCCCCGCGCCCTCGCCCTCATGGCACTCCGGCGCCGGCGTCCCGCGGTAGCTCCGCGCGCGCCTGTCCCAGCAGTAGCCCGTGGCGATGCGGTCCGCGAGCCCGCGCGCCCGCGCCTCCGACGGCTGCAGGCTCGTCGAGCGCATGCCGAGCGGCCCGAAGATGCGCTCGTCCAGGAAGCGCGAGAACGGCGCGCCCGTGTGCTGCGCGACGAGGTGCGCCGCGACCGTGAACATGATGTTGTTGTACAGGTGCTTTGTGCGCAGCGGCGCGGCGGGCGGCAGGTGCCGCAGGCTCTGGGTCACCGTCTGCGGCGTGTCTGGACGCTCTGCCCGGGGGCCAAGGTACGACAGATCATGGCTTGTGCATATGTCAGGGCCTGGCCCATGAAGAGAGAGAGAGGGAAGGGGGGAGAGAGAGAGAGAAAGAGAGAGAGAGAGAAAGAGAGAGAGAGAGAAAGAGAGAGAGAGAAAGAGAGAGAGAGAGAAAGAG
>NIGB01000010.1:286398-298551 GCA_003055145.1 Escovopsis weberi
GAGAGAGAGAGAGAGAGAGAGAGAGAGAGAGAGAGAGAGAGAGAGAGAGAAAGAGAAAGAGAAGAGAGCTTACCGCGGCATGCCGGTTCTGTGACTGACAATGTCATCCAGAGTCACGCTCCTCGTCGAGTCCGCATCCGGCAGCACAAACTCGGGCAGGATCTCGTTCACGGGCGTGTCCCAGCGAACACGCGGGTGGTGCTCCTCATCCTGCGCGAGCAGCGCGACGGCCACGCCCGTGAACGACTTGGAGCACGACGCGATGTCGAAGAGCGTGTCGGGCGTGCACTCCACCGGCGGGTCGAGGGACGCGTGCCCGAGCGCGAGGGAGGCCGTCTGGCCGTCCTGCACGACCGCGACGCAGAGCCCGGGGAGGTGGTGCGTCTTCATGAGGTGGAGGGCGCGGTCGCGGAAGTCGGGGGAGCGGAACCAGTCCATCTTGGGTGAAAGATGCCGCACTAGGTACTTCTCAGCTGGAGATGTGACGTGTTTTCGAAAGGGCGATCAAAGGTGAGTCTCCGTCTGGGCGATGGCGAAGGAAAGTCGAGATGGCTAGAGAGTGTTTAATACCAGACTCGAGAGTGACATGAGATGGGGACAATCTGGGATCGGTGAGTGATCGCCGGGTCAGTTACGAGCTCGTCGGAGGGTTGCTTGGTAGTAGCCGGGCGTATTGAGCCATGATCCTTTGGTCTCACAAGAGTCATCATCGCAGGGTCTAGCCAGCTACATATGCACAGAGCCAACAGCCACTCATGCTGCGCGCCCGAAGACGGCCATCAATCCTGCTACGACGATTTTGAGTCTTCCAGTCTGTCGTGCCGCCCTTTGCGGAAATCGATTCGATGCTCCGCGCACGTCAGCGCGACAAGATCGTCATGGTTAGACGAGGATGGATCGGATCTGGGAATAGCCTCAAAATTCTCCGACGTCTGACAGGCGCCCCGCACGTGATTCACGCGACGACTCGACATGAAAAGGTGCTGAGCTCGTTTTCATGTAGTACAGGATGCTATTCAGGTTCCCTTGGGCATACCTCTGGTCCATCAGAGCAAACCATAACCATTTCCCACAACAGACGGCCGACATGCTCGTCCAACCACGTCTCGTCTGCAACGCCCAACCGTCCCCCTCACGGGAGCAAAGCGGACGATTTCCTTAGCGCCGGAAGCTCTCGAAGAACCAAAGATCAAGATTGCATAGGTTGCTCTCCCCACAGAGTCGGGCTCGAGCGCCGTGGCGTTGCGATTTTGGTGTGGATGTCGTCATTGGGACAACCAACGACCACCAACACTGATTCGCTCAGCAGCAACAGCAACAATCAAGAAATGCGGAGCCTCAATGCCCTTGTCCGCCGGCCGTGCCTCGTCTAGCAACACAAGCCCTTGTCGAGTTTCGCAAGGGGCTCCATCGTGGAGATATTAGCCTAAGCTCAAGCTCGACCCTTCAAGCAGCTCTCCCTGACCGTCCAAGCTCTCGCCATCACCTCGTTTTCTTCACGTGCTGCAACCCCTCACTCTCTCAGTCACATTCTCTATTCATCGGCCCCCCAAGACTTCTCGCAGTTGCGGGTCGCAGAGGAAGCAGGAGAAGCAGAAGACGAGGAAGGAAAGAAAGTCGACCATGGCCAAGACAATCGCCGACACCCTCCCGCTCCTCAACGGGCGCACCATGCCCGCCCTGGGCTTCGGCGTCTGGCGCTCCCCCGCCGACCTCAGCACCGCGTCGTGCCTCGCCGCGCTGCGCAGCAACTACCGCCACATCGACAGCGCGCAGCTCTACAAGAACGAGGCCGAGGTCGGCCAGGCGGTCCGCGAGTCCGGCATCCCGCGGGACCAGCTCTTCCTCACGACCAAGATCCGGCAGCCCGCCGGGTCCCCCGCGCTCTCGTACGACAGCTGCGCGGAGAGCGTGCGCAAGATGGATGCCGGCGACGCCGGCGCCGCGCGCGAGGGGTACGTGGACCTGTTCCTCGTGCACAGCGCCAAGTGCGGCAGCGAGGGCCGGCGGGAGCTGTGGCTCGCGCTCGAGCGGCTATACAAGGAAGGGCGCGCGCGGAGCATCGGCGTGAGCAACTACGGCATCGGGCACATCGAGGAGATGCGGGAGTACGCGACCGTGTGGCCGCCGCACGTGAACCAGCTCGAGGTAGGCATCGAAAACCCCATGATTTGGATTAGGATTCGGATTCGGATTCGGATTCTGGCCCCCCCTCGCGAGGATGGATATGTGGACGACGGCCTGCTGACTCCGAGGCAGCTCCACCCCTGGACGCAGCAGGTCGACATCGTGCGCTACTGCGAGAACAAGGGCATCGTGGTGCAGGCGTACTGCCCGATCGTACGGAACCGCAAGGCCGAGGACCCGACGCTCCTGCGCGTCGCGGGCAAGCACGGGGTCACGGGCGCGCAGGTGCTCATCCGGTACTCGCTGCAGAAGGGCTGGGTGCCGCTGCCCAAGAGCGACAACGAGGGCCGGATCAGGGCAAACGCGGACGTGTTTGGGTTCGAGCTGGACGGCGAGGACATGGCCGCGCTGGACGCGCTGGACGAGGGGCCGGCGGGGGCGATTGTCGGGGCGGTGGCGAATGAGCTCGAGTGATGATCCCGGACTATGAGGCGAGGCCGTCGTCTCGGGAGATCAACCGTGATGGAACGAAGCGTGCGTTTGTCTTCGTCTTGGTGGTGGCCATGATGATCTGCAAGGCGGCATCTTGAAGATGAATGCTGACTTCAGCTCAAGGACTTTGGAGGTCTTGGAGCAGTGCTTCGGGCTTCGCAGGCATCATGATACATACTAGATTCACGACCAGGCATCCACCAGACATAGCACCGGGGACATACAGAGAGACACACGTACCGGCCGGTGAGCCTGAAAATTGGATATCTTTTGGATGTCTTCGCTATTCATCCCCTGAAGTCCAACGATATCTCGACCCTAACCCTATCTTCTTGAGACTCATCGCTGAGTCATCATCTCTAAATCCGGTTAGCTCTGTGCGGGGTGAATCAAAGAGGCACATGGTCGAAACAAACACAGGGTCCATGCTCGCACAGGGTTGCTTCACCTCCTCTTCGGATCGATTCGCAGGCTCGCGGGATGCATCTTCGTCAGTCAACAACAGGTACGGGTCACCCACCTCAAAAATGTATGTGAATGCTGCTGACAGGATGTAGGATTGCTCGTAGGCATTCTGCCGCCGCCGAATGTGACTGCTGCCGAGATTCACAGTGCGTCGCGGCGTGACTGCCTGTCCCAGCCGCCTTGACGAGGCACAACTGGGACTCCCCTGCAACGGACCATCGACGGGCAGGGAGACCTGCAGCAGCCCAGCCTATCACGGCGATTCAATGCCCATGCATGGCTCCCTCGCCGTCGACAAGGAGATCGGCCGCCCGCATGAAGGCCCCACGCGGCGGGGTTGCTCCCTTGCTTGCCCACGCGGGCGTCCGCGAGCACGAGTACTCGTACACGTACCCGTACGGATATATGATATACATACGAGGACCAGTACGCAGTCCAAGTGAGTCTCGCGAGCGACGGAGTGTTTGCGCCTCTGCTCTCCTCGTCCATCTCGACGCGTATCCAAGTCGTGGATATACTCATCCATCTTCGATTCTCGAAGCAGTACGGAGCGCTCCCGCCCATTCTACAAGTACCAAGCCATGGCAGACATCGACCAGGAAAGCCTGGACCTCATCATCCAGCTCCAGCTGCAGGACGTCGAGGGCCTCGTCAAGGGAAAGAGCAAGCAGTATGACGCCCCGCACGACATCGACCTCGCCATGCAGCTCTACCAGGCCGAGCTCGAGTCCCTCAACTCCTTCTTCGCGGACCGCGCCATGACGATGAGCATCGCCCGCGCCGTCCTCCAGGACGCGGACGCCATCGCCGAGCAGATCCGTCCAGAGGAGCCGCAATGCCCGGCCGTCAACGGCAAACAGCCCGCGGCCGACGACCCCCCGCCCACCCCGGGATTCCCGGGCGAGGGCCCGGACGAGGAGATGCTGGCCAGGCTGCAGGCCATGTACATGGACAACAGCCGGAGCGTCGCGGGCGACGCGGCCGAGTCCTCATCGTGGGCGACCTTGCGCAAGCAGCCCGCCTCGGCCCCGGCCGTGAGCGGCGGCGGCGGCGGCCAGCAGAGGGCGTCGCCCCGGCGGAACTGCACCGCGTGCAGGGACTCGTTCCCGGCGTCGGAGATGGCGCGCTGCCCGTGCTCGCACGAATACTGCGGCGACTGCCTCCGCGAGCTCTTCTCGGCCGCGATGAAGGACGAGTCGCTCTTCCCGCCGCGGTGCTGCAGGCAGCCCATCACCCTTGAGGCGAACCAGACGTTCCTCACGGCCAAGATCCAGGACGACTTCCGCGCCAAGTCGATCGAGTACGGCACGCCGAACCGGACGTACTGCCACGAGCCGACGTGCTCGGCGTTCATCTCCACGCGCTTCATCTTCGGAGACAGAGCCTACTGCGACCAGTGCGGCGCCGTGACGTGCACGACGTGCAAGGGTGCGGCGCACGACGAGGACTGCTCGGAGGACGCGTCGACGCAGGAGGTGCTGCGGCTGGCGCGCGAGAACGGCTGGCAGCGGTGCCAAGGGTGCAAGAGCATGGTGGAGCTCAACACGGGCTGCAATCACATGAGTAAGTCGAGATAAGAGATGCTGCCCACTGAAAGAAACCCTTCGAAATCCCCGTTAATCGCTGACCTTTGACAGCCTGTCGCTGCGGCTCCCAGTTCTGCTACATCTGCGGGGCGCAGTGGAAGAAGTGCGCGTGCCCCCAGTGGGACGAGGACTTCCTGGTGGAGAGGGCGGCGAACGTGGTCAACCGGGACGCCGCCGCGGTCAATTACGACGCCGCGCAGCGGGAGCGCGCCGAGCGCCAGGCGCAGCGGGATCTGAGGGATTACCACAATTGCGTGGTGCACAGGTGGGGGAGCCGCCAGGGGCAGTTCCGGTGCGAGTATTGCCGCGACAGGATGCCCGAGTACATCTTTGAGTGCAACGGGTGCCGGGCCCTGGCGTGTCGCCGGTGCAGATTCAATCGGCTGTAGGCAAGCGAAGCAATACCTGTTTCCAGACAGATCAATATTCCAAGCTCTAGTCTAGAAAAAGTATTTGCCGGCGAGGTCCAGTACGAGTGCGGCCCCGACGGGTGAAGTTCCATCCCCCCCCTTTATTCCGCTCGACGCTTCAGCTCCAGGTAGTGCTCGATCAGGTCCACAACCTGCTCCTCGAACGACTTCCACTTGATCCCAAAGACCTTCTCCGCCTTGGCCGCGGAGGCCTTGTGCTTGGTCGACATGGCCTTGTCCATGACGTCCGGGTGGAAGATGCCGGCCTCGACCTCCTTCGGGAAGCGCCTGCGCACGATGTCGGCCGCCTCTGCCCACGGCTGGCCCTCGGCCCTGGCGATGGTGACGAAGTCGTCGTGCCCGCCCTCGAGCGCGAGCGCCTCGACGTGCAGCCGGGCGATGTCGTCGACGTGCGCGGACCACGGCGGCAGCGGGTACGGGAGGGCATGGCCCAGCAGGGGCGCCATGATGATGCGGTTCGCAACAAGCGTGTCGTCCTCTGGGCGGGTGGCCATCCTGTTGGGCCCGAGGACGAAGCCCGGCAGGAGGTTGACGATCTTGAAGGAGGGCTTGACGTCGGCGATGAACTTCTCGACGGCGCGGAACGCGACCACCTTGGACTCGTAGTACGCCACCGTGAGGGTCGCGTACGGGCCGCCCGTCACCTTGTCGACGCGCGCGCTCTCTGCAAAACGTCAGCTCGTTGGATTCACAAAAGAATAAAAAAGATTAAAAAAAAATGAATAAAATAAATAAATGAAAACAAAGGGGAGGAGACGCACCGTCGTACACGGTGACCTCGTCCATGAGCATGACGGGCACGATGCTGGCCATGGATGCCGTGATGACGGCGGCCCGGACGCCCTCGCCCTCGCGCGCCGCGGCCTCGAGCACCTCGAGCGTGCCGCGCTCCGCGGGCCGGAAGAGCGTGACCTCGTAGTCGGTGCCCTGCAGGTGCGGCTCGACGACGGGCGACGCGCAGTGCACGACGTAGCGCACGCCGCGGATGGCCTCGTCGAACGCGCGCGGCGCCGCAATGTCCGGCACGCTGGCCGTCTCGACACGGTGCGCGTGCGGCGCGACGAGCGGGTCGGCGAGCAGCCGGGGCACCTTGGACGGCGTGCGGACGGCCAGGCGCACGCGGTAGCCCGCGAGCAGGAGCTCCTGCAGGATGCGGATCCCGATCATGCCGGTGCCTCCTGTGAGCTGGGGCATGTGTGTCAGCGGGGCTAACGTGAGCGTGAGCATGGGCTTGAAGAGGGGGCGCTTACGAGGACGAGGCCCTTGTCTTCAGGCATTGCGGCGGGTGCTGTTCGGCGATGGCGATGGCGATGGCAATGGCGATGGGGACGGTGACGGCTGTGGCGATGACGGTGTCGACGACGGAGACGAAGGGTATCGGTATGTGAGATGGGCGTGAGGAACTTGCGCCGGGCATGTATGCGCCTATATACGCAAGCTCGAGGCTATCGTGACGTGGGCCTTGCCGAGCTCCGGACCCCACCTGCTTGTCTGCTTGCCTGCTGGTTTGAGTGTCGGTACCGTGCCAATACTGGTATCCGTCCGTCAGGGGAACGACATGAAACGGCCCTCGGCCCCTCGGAGCACGGAGTCGGCTTGGGGAGGGGAGCAGTACAGACCCTCTTCTGCGGGTTCACATATAATCAATCCCCCGACCAGATCCGGCCTCGCCATGATTAATGATCGCACTGCCGACGCCGTCGCCGAATTGGGGCATCGCCTGGACGCGATCAGTCATCGGGCGTCCTCGATCGGTCCATTGCCGCTCGTGATTGGAGAGACGCACTTCTAGTGCTCACTGCTGACCGGGGAGCAACGTCGACGAGGACAAAATGTCCGCGGAGAGTCTTGCCGGAGGGCACAAGTCCGAGATCGAGGAGGGATGTCGTCATCGAGGGGTGATGACAAAGCACGTGACTTTTTGCATTACTACGCAGAATGAACCCCCCCCCTTTTATCCTGGCTTTCACATGTTGACGATACACTTGAAGTCGAGGAAGTACTACAGAGAGCTAAAGGCCCGGCTTGCTTTTGCTAATATAATCTGCGTGCTGGATTGCATCCTCAGATTCCGGATCCATGCTCGTGATGTACGTAGTACTCCGTATATGGAGGGCATTCACAGGTGATTATTGATCGGCGTGATGTGCGAGGTCTGACCATATATTTGTTGAGCAATCACGACCTCCGAAACTGGGCTTTGAGTCTTGCCCCCTGAAAGGTGTAATCAAGGATTCCAGATCCATTCAAGAAACACATCTCTAATCATGTATTAAAAGTCCGGGTATCAAACACCTCGTGTAAGTGAACTACATGCACCCAGGCCTCCTCTTCTAGCCGCGTAATCACTCCAAATCCCCACTCGTCTATGAGCACTTTAGATCCCAAGCTCGTCTACTCCGTATAATCACTTCGATCCCGCGCTCGTCCATCGCCGCTAAGACCCCGTTCTAGCCCGCAGCCCCCCTCACTCGATTATGATATCCTCCTCCAGCCTCCGCAGCGGCAGCCGCGCCAGCATCCCCTCCAGCCGCCCGCACGCCCTCATCACGTCCTTGCCGTCCTCGCCAAACGCCATCCGCATCCGCCCGATGCGCTCCCACCGCGCCCCGACCCGCTCCACCACGAGCAGCATCACCATCGCCTCTTCCACGAACCACAGGATCGTCATCTGCTCCCCGCGCCCGTGCCGCTCCACGTACTCCCGGATGCTGCTCTTGTCCGGCTGGCCCTCGAGGCTCAGCGTGTCCGTCCCGCCCTCGCGCCCGCTCATCTTGACGTCGACGCTCAGCGTGTTGAACGTCCACCCGCCCGGGTGCGTGCGCGCCTTGACCCGGTCCAGCACCAGCGGGTTCGACACGCGCAGCTTGTACCGGGCCGGGGGGAGCCCACGCGCAGACCCTCCGGAGCCATATCCATGTCCATGTCCATCTCCGAATCCAGATCCAGATCCAGATCCGGATTCCGAACCTGGTAGCGGCGTCGTAAAGTCGTAGACCACCGTGGTGCCGTCCGGCGACAGGACGCACATGTCGGGCGAGTAGGTCCATTTGGCCGACGGCCCCCCGTCGTCGCCCCGCGTGAGCTGCGTCGCCGTCACGTAGTGGTGGTTGAGCACCTTGCGGCCCTTGATCGTGTAGTTGGCGTCCGTCGCGATGACGACCGACGAGAAGAAATCCACGCCGCCCGCCCAGCCCGCCCACGTCCAGCTCGGGAGGTGCGCCCTCCTCCGCGCGCCCACGCCGTCCTTGTGGTGCCAGAAGCTCGTCGCCAGGGCGAACAGATGCCTCGTCCTGAGGAGGCTCATGGCCCCCATGCCCATGCCCATGCCCTGGCCCTCGTCGCCACCGCCGCCACCACCGCCGCCGCCTCCGCCGCCGCCGCCGCCGCCGTTGGCCGCGGAGCCGTGCGGCGGGGCCCATATCGGGATGCCGACCAGGTTGCTCAGTCTGCCCTTGCCCATGGTGCTCTCCAACCGTTTCGCGACGCCCTGGAAGGCGTCCAGGGAGTCCTCGTCGCGGGAGAGCTCCCTCCTCGTGAAGTTGGCGATGTGCTGGTCCGCCTCGCGGAAGATGCTCAGCGTGCTCGCCTCCTGGAGCTTGCTCGGCAGCTTGCGCCACTGCTCCCAGCTCCCGTCCAGGTAGGACACGCCGTTGAACAGGCCCGGGCGCACAAAGTCGCACATGCGCTCCTCGTCGGCGTCGTGGTAGAAGTCGAGCGGGAGGTCCATCGTCTCCGGGCAGGCCATGCCGTCGCACTCCCAGTACATCTGCTCGCTCGTGAAGATGAGCCGCCGCCGCGCGCACACGCCCTCCTGGTAGGTCCAGCCGCGGGTGTACCACGTCGAGGCCTTGACCAGCAGGCGCGGGTCTTGCAGGCTCGAGACGAGCGTCACGTTGGATGTCGTGAAGCTGTATTTCGGCTGCGCCGGCCGGGATAGGTTGCCCACGCCGGGGAGTCCGTGCGTGGCGTCGTCGCCGGCCGCCGCGATGATGGTGACGGCCGCGCCCTGGAAGATGTCGTTCATCCGCTCGATGTGTCGTCGCTTCGTCCCTGGCGAGTCGCCCACGCACGCAAAGTCCACCCAGAGATAGCGGAATCCCAGGTCCTTGGTCACCGCGACCGCGTCGCGCACCACCCGCGGCCAGTTGTTCGCGTCGGCCCCGGCCTTTCCCCTCACATAGCTGAGGGCGAGGTAGTCCTCCGTGATGGATCGCTCGACGACCTGTGGCGGGCTCTGGGCGCAGTCCAACAGCCGAAACCCCTCCAGCTCCTCGGTGACGGGCCGCCGCCCGCAGCGTCCCTTGTGTCGCGCCTCGCAAAACCGCAGCCATTCGTGCGCAGTCGTCAAGTCGGCCGCGCGCCCAATCTCCCTTCCCCAGATGCCCTTGCGCGTCCAGCTTCCATCCTCATATCCTCCACCTGCTCCTCCTAGTCCTCCTCCTGGTGATGCTCCTCCTCCTCCTCCTGTTCCTCTTCGGCTCGGCGATGATAGGGGAGAGCCCATCCCCGGCGCGGCCAGCATCCCGTTGGGGTCGGAATGCGACAAGCCCCTGAGTCTCCCCCTCCTGACATTGACATCGGGCGCACGTCCCTCCGGCCGCGTCCGGAACAGCATTGCGGTCTGTCGAAACCAATCCGGGTTGACGTCGGGATTCCTCGCTCCAGGCCCCCTGGGCTTGGAGACGACGGCCAGGAACCCCGGGCTCACGCCTCTCGCCCTGGCCCTGGCCGGGTGCTCGAGCTCGTACATCTTGTGCGCGTCCACGAGGTAGCTCGTGTCGCGGCTCGACATGCCGAGCAGCGCATACTCGCCCGGCACGTAGCCCGGGACGCGCACGGCCCAGAAGAGCCTGCACAGCGGGCAGGTCGCGGCCCAGCGGTTGTCCTCGAGGTCGCGGAGGCGCGCGAGCACGTACTCGCGCTTCTCGAAGTCGTCTGCGGTCCCGGGGTTCGCGGCGCGCAGGAACGTGCCGTCGACGTCGTCGAGGGCCTCGTCGATCTCGGCGGCCAGCCCCGCGCACGTCTCGCACAGCGCGGGGTCGGCGTTGGCGTTGGCGTTGGCGCTGGCACCGCCGCTGCCGCTGCCGCTGCCGCCGCCGAGCGCGGAGCCGGAGCGCGAGCCGGGGCCGGCGTGGTCGGAGTGGGCCGAGGGGCTGCGGCTGGCGCGCCCGCTGAGGCGGCGCATGATGGACTGCCGGCGCGAGGTGGGCGAGCCGTCGGGGGACGCGGCGCACTCGACCGTCAGGTGCTGCATCATGCTGCGGAGGGGGTTCTTGGAGCGCCGGCGGCGGAGCGGGGACCGGTCAGCCGTGGCGACGGCCCCGAGATCCGAGTAGTCGGTCATGTCTCAAAAAAAAAAAAAAGAGCGGTCGTCGCTGGTGGTCTGCGAGGTGGGTAGGATCCCGGGGTTTTTCGGCTCAGGCTGCGAGGCTGCTGTCTTTCGTTTTTCTTCTCTCCTCCTCGTCCCAGCAGAATGAATGGGCGGTGGGTGCTGGGTGCTGGGTGCTGGATGGTGTTTGAGGAGCAATCGAAGGCCTCAAGGAGCCTCCTGGGGATTATTTTTTCTCTCTCGCTCTTTCTCTCCGCCTCCGCCTCCGCCTCCGCCTCCCTTCTATTTCAACGCCCTTGCTCGCTCTTTCCCTCTTTTTTTTTTCTTCCCTTAATGGAATCCGCGCGGGCGTTGCGGCAGGTGCGTTCTCCGTCGCAGCTTCCCCGTCTTGTCAAAAGAAAATAATAATACCTATTCTTTCTTTTTCTTATTTTATCATATTTTTGTTTTTTTGGCTCGTTGGTTGCGCCTGCCCTTCCGGGTCCGCGACGCTCGCGTATCGTTTGCGGCGCAAAAGCAATTCCAGGGGACGCGAGGGGGCCTCGTATGTACTGGAGATGAGGCCATGAAATTGTCTGCTCGACGGCAGCAGACGATACGAGTTGGGCAGAGAAGAGGAACTGACTGATCCATGCGAGAATGGACCATCTAACAACGAGATCCGCAGATCATATTTGCGTTCGGGCCCGCAGCGGTGCGGAGCCTGCTGGAGCCGTTTGTCGGGTCCCAGGACTGGTCAGTGGTACGTGCGAGAATTCGTAGCCACGCAACATGCAGGTGCGAATATGCACGTAAATGACAAATACGCACATGCACAAGATACTACTCCTACTCACTACTTACTTACTTAGTCCTACTATGAGCCTTCAGACAACATGAAGAGATATTTCCAATTACTTACGATAATTCTCTTCTCTGACTCGCCAACTCCAATGCCAATCCTCATCGTGCATCCCAAGATCCCCATGATCCATCCCGCCATCCCGCCATCCCGCCATCCCGTCATCCCGTCATCCCGTCATTCCCCTTTCTTCGTGGCGGTGCCCCCAGTTCGCACTAGTGCCCCATCACAGCCAATCACAGCCTGACATCTAATTACCAGCCAATCATAGCCCGTCATCAGCCTGGCAATCAGCCCCCCTGACCAATCACAGCCCAGATGTATTCGCATTTCTCTCATTGGCTAATAAGGCCGATCTCAGGGGTTTCTCCCCCCTGGATCCTCGTCATCACAACAAGCCTCTGCATATCACATCGCACTATCCAAGTCCCCCTTGTCCATCATCACGAATCTGTCAAAAGTATCCGAATGAAAAGTCGTCATTGATTGACGTTTGCATTTTCAACACATGCTGACTATCGATCCTCAGATCATATCCTTTCCTCCCTGGGATCGCAAGCCCGTCGTCCCGCCGAGACACTCATCACGAAACGACGGAGATGGCGTAAGAACCCGCAGCACTCGTACTCGTACAGGCACCTGCGCAGAGACGGCGAGATGAAATGGTCTCGAAGTCATATCTGCCCAGGGACGTCGTATAGGAGTTCCCACGGCCAATCTGCCGGAGCGGACCCCTGATGCGCCAAGCGGGCCATCGGAATCTCAATCTCAGACCCTCTCTGCCGAGCCGAGGTCCTACCACACGTCTGTGCGATATGTATGTAGATTTGGGTTGGGGGGGGGGGGGGGGGGGATACAAAGAAGGGGCCTTTTTCCGGG
>NIGB01000010.1:298576-316755 GCA_003055145.1 Escovopsis weberi
GTGCGGATCACAGGAACGGGCCTTTCTCCAGCGCGCAATCACCGTCATCCGGACGCGACGCATCGCGAATCCCGTCCCAGTCCCTGGATCACCGGCAACCAAGAAAGAGTCACATTTCCCAATCTGTCAACATTGTGTACAGGTAGGTGCGCAGCTCTCGATTCGCGTACCTGTATGTACATGCGTATCCAAGTTCAGTCCCGTGCCATTGGATCCAATCTCAATCATGGATGGCATCCTAGCGACGGACATGTCCAACCGACAAGACTCGGTTGGTCTCGCCGCGCAAACTCCTTCAGTCATTCGAATATATGACGTGTTGGACGTTCCCAAATAGCAGTAATTCGTAACAAACACCGAGATTGGAATTGCATGCATGACCCGTGACTTCCCCCAGGAAAGCAGAACCCTCCTTGGGTTTTCCACCCGACGGGTTTGTGACAGGGAAGCAGAGTTTTCGAACTGTGGTTATAGCGGCCACTCAGACTTTGCTATGGCCTGGACGCCCTGGACAGCCACCAGAAAAAGACAAATATGGCCAAGAAGGCACAGATCAGGAGACATGCCAGGACCTCTCTAAGGTAATTAGGCGTGCGTATATCTCGTCCGCTCCTTTCTTGAGATTGTGATCGTGATTGTGATTGTGGTGCTGAGTACGGATTGTAGTGTGATCCAGAGTAGAGACCGTAGTGGGCTGCAGGATACTCGTTGGACCTGGTAGTTGAGAATCTTGAATGATTGTCTGTGAATGCTGGCCGGGAGGTCCGCGAACAGAGGATGTCTGCGCTCGGCAAAAGCTCTTGGCGCCGTGGAGCAGGAGACAAGTGCGTGTATGTGTCGGTCCTCCGCGATGGCGACAAAGGTGTCGTGTCTTTGCGTTCCAGATGCCGGCTCGATGCTCCCGCGTCAGGGGTCGGAGTCGTCTGTGGCAAACTCGCTTCAATCCGGGACACACTGCAGCTTGGCCCTGGTTCGTTCCAGCCTAATGATATGACCAGCCTGGTAGTACGTTCCTCTCGCGTGACATTGGAGTGAGCGTTCGCCAGTTCTCCAACGACTTCCCTGGATCGGCCCAAGGGGTCGGGAAGCACCGGCTTGGCAGGACGTTCCTCTTGCCCGTTACCCGGGTGAGTATTGGCCAATTCTGAAACGACTTTCTTGGATCGGCCCAAGGGGTCGAAAAGCACCGGCTTGGCAGGACGTTCCTCTTGCCCGTTACCCGGTTGAGTATTGGCCAATTCTCCGACGACCTTCTTGACTCGATTCAAGGAATCGGGCATCATCGGATGCAGCCACTTCCTGGAGGCCAAAAGGTTGACCGGTATTTTGTAGAGAGTTCGGATCTTCACCCAGCATCGCTTTTTCATTTTCGCACCATTCTGAAGCATCAGCGACGAGGATATGCCGAGGTCATCCGAGTCATCCTCTTCGGACACAACCGCGAGGTGATGCCTTTGAAGCCATAGATTGTTGGGGTGTTTGGCCTGGGGCGTCCGATTACCAAGTGATGTGATCTGCACACTGTTAATCGCACAACCCTTTTTCCCCTTATGTTTGAGTAGATCAGGAAGCGATGCCGAGTCTGACGGATGCCGAGGCATCTATTGTGACCGGAAATGCGAGAAGGGACGTACGATGTAGAAAGAAGCCAAAGGCCTCGGGGCGGTCTTGTCGACAGACATGACGAGCACGGGATGGTTGCACGCCTCTTGAGGGGGGAGATCCGCATTGTCCAAGCCGGATAACCCTATGGTCTCGGCGTCGGGCAGCCAGAGGAGGGATCCAGCCTTTGGCGGTTTCGGCCTCTGTGCCCGCTTGCCCATCGCGAATTCGTTGAATGACTTTTGGAAGCAGGCGATCTCGGCGGCGCCACCCAGAGAACACCTAGCGAGAAAGGGTTAGAGCCGCAGCAGCATGAGGGTAGTCGACCATCCAAATATGAATGCCTCGAAGACTCACGATCAAGCCCAAGGGCGCTGGGGAGAGCCGGACCTGGACAGCCCATCTTGTCAGGTGGAGCAAGGCATTCTCCCGGGCTGCATCGCAAGATGCCCTGGTGGCCAATCGAACGATGCCCAGTCATGATGTGATTGGCTGTTTGAAACACTGCCCGGCCTGATGTTGAGGCCTCCCTTGGAGAGGGATGCAGGGAGAAGCACATCCAACTGATGCATTTCACTGATGTGGAGGCGAGACGAAGCGAGACGCGGGGAAGAAAAGGATAGAAAATAAAATCAAAATAAAAAGAAAAAGAAAAAGAAAAAAAAGAAAAAAAAAATCAAAGTAAAACCGCTTGAGGTTGTAACCCAATTCGCGGGAAGGAGCAACTTGATCGTCTGTTGCCGTTTTGTCCAGACGTTTTTCAGGCGGAAGCAGCGAGCCGCTCGCGAGGAAGGCGCAGACGGGTCGTGACCCCGGTCGTGAGTCGCGACTGCCCTCTCTTGCTTCTGCTTACAAAGCGAGCACTCGAAGCGCATCTCTTCTCGACTTCGACTTCGACTTCGACTTCGACTTTAACTTCGACTTCAACCTCAAACCTTTCATCTTCTCTCCAACTTGTCCTCCATCTGTGCATCTGTGACATCAGCATCCCGAAAGCAGACCTCGGGCTGGCTGCTCAAGGTCATCCATCATCGATGCCATTCAACCAGAATCCGGAGCTTAGAGGCCGTCGGCCACCACACTGCTTCAACACCCAATAGCATCAGCCCTTCTTCGACAGGTCCTTTGCCAAGGGGAGCTCGCTCAAGGCGAGGCTCAATAATTGGCCGGCCCAAGCATCTGGTGGGTTTCCCCGCATGGGGTAAATGCGGATCGAGTGCGAGTACGTCGACCGACCCGTCTTGTCTTGTTGGATGCGCCGTGTTGCCTAACACCTCTCAGCCACCAAAGCCGCCTCCATCCTCGACGCCCAAAAAGACACCAGAGAAATCGCATCGCAATCGGGAATGCAAGAGTGCAGAGTCCGATCAAAAAAGCATCCGAGGAGGAAAAAAGAAATCGCAACTCCCTCAGGAAGGCTCGAACTTCCAACCTCCTGATTAACAGTCAGACGCGCTAGCCAATTGCGCCATGAGGGATTAGCTTGTACCGACATGACCTCACTCGGTCCATGTTCTCTCACCAACATGCCGAGCATGCCCGATCGACTCCGTCTCTGACCTCACGGCACGCGATCACCTTCTCCTTCCTCATCACCCAGGATGCCACTGGTCCTGACCCGTCTACGATCAACCCGGCAATCAACGATGAAAAGTGAGAAGACGAGGCGTCATTTGGCATGGAGAGCAAGCTACGCAGTCACATTCGAATTAATTGCAGCGACTCGACGTCTTATTTGACATTCTTCATTCCTAATCGAACTACCTCCAAGTCTTCAAACAACCCCTTTTCCAACATCCGCCGAGCCTTCACTCAGACATCCATTCGAACAGCGCAGCATTCAAGCCCAGGAAGTGGTCAGTGACCGACGATTTAGTGCTACTCCGAGTCAGCATCTTCTTCCAAGGGAAACTTCCATCTCATTCTCAGCAGCAGCGAAATCGTTCCCCGTGGAGAGTTTCAACGATGAAAATGCAGGATGCCAGGGTCGAAGGAGATCAACTCACTCCGCAAGACGCGCACGAGCAGCCATCACAGGAGCCGGCGCAGTTGCAGCTGGAGCAGTTGCTACACTCAAATCAGCATCCATTTCCGGTCTCGGACATCATCACAGGGAGAGAAGTCTCACCAGGGAGACATGATGATGGTTGAAGACCGGGGGTTTGGCAAGGAGATTGCTGAGTATTGATTGTGTGCAGATGAGCTGTCGAGATTGTTGTCGATGTCGAAAACAATGCAACAGACCTGGGAAATGAGGACGGCTTTATACCCGTCTCCGTCCTCCCCCCTCCTCGAGCCTTTGGTCCTCTCCCACGCTTCGGTCGAGGAGCTGCTCTGAAGAGCTCCTCGAAAGAGAGTCCTCCTCCCATCATCCGCCACTAAACTCTATGGCGCGCCTCCTGCGGACTCAATATGTGCTGTTTCCTTAGCAAAACGCCTCTCAAGGTCGTCCCATATCGCCACACCCTGTTTAGATCGGTGCTATCACCAAGATTCATCGGTCCACAGATGCCCGGGGGGTGAATGGTCCGTCTCTCTTCCTGCACGCCTTCATTGGCCGGAACTACCAACATGAGACGCATTGTGTCTCCCGAAACCAGACGGCAAGCTTGCGCTCGCGTCCCAAGCGGGAAAGGCTTCATGCTACAGCCTTGTATCACGAGCGTGGCCCCACGCGAGCAAGGGAGAAGCAGAAACGGTGGGAGCTCCACGAGAGACTACGGAGTACAGAGTACAGCTTTGCTACTAGACCACTGCTCCGTGCGACACCAAGCAATAGCAGGTGAAGTTCTCGTGCAGGCTGTGGGGTGGAGTAAAGAGAAAAAGAAAGGCACGACACCCTCAAGTGTGAGTGTATCAGGGACCGCGATCTTACTCTCCGTCATCGCGCAGTCCCGGACACGGGTCTGCAGCCATGGTGGTTCGAGACATGCACCTCTTGATACTCCGTACAGTGGAACAGAGACGGCAGACGATTGAGCTGTCCCGACGCTCGGCAGGACCAGGGGCGCATCGTGGGATCAGCCACAAAGAAAGTCTGGGTTTCCATATCCGCGGCGTGCAAAAATCCAGTTCGGCGACATCGCCCAGCGAGTTGTTCTGCGAACAAGCCATCCTTGCATCGCAAGGTTCCCCGTGCGGTCCGTCGGCAGCTCCAGGTGCAGTGGCACGAGCTGCCGTGGTTCGTGGCAAAGCTCCAAGCATGTATGTATGACAGGCATTCGAGAAGCATGCAGCCAACAGCACGGACGGCGGCTTCTAATCCGCCCCCCTTTTTCTCCTCATCCCCCCACCCCACCCCCGGGCCATGTCGATCTGGAAGTACATGCTCTGGTCTCAGAGCTCCGAGCTATTGATCCAAGTCCGTTTAGCCTCTTTGCCTTGGCTGGACTACCGACTCCACGCGCATCCAGGAGCTATGACCCATTGTCCGTCCTGTCCAAGGCACAGGTGCAAAAGCAGTCGGGGACATCACACGAAACGAACCAATTCTCGAGGATATCAGACACTGTCTATTTTCGCGCAGTCTAAGATACGGATGCCAGGCTTGATGGGACAAGACAGGGTTATCCAGAGCCATCCTCGGGGTCCATCTCCTCCACGAAACTCAGAACCCAGCCATGCTACCGCCCGGCGTATCCATCGAAAGGAGCCATGGTGTCGGAGCAGTCGATGATGCTCTTGTTGTCGGCGACCAATGATTTAGTGCTGCGCCCCCTCTTTGTTAGCATCTCGCATCTCCGCACGCAACCTCAGCTCCAGGTTCAGCCTCAAGCTGAGACCTGAGACCCAAGACATGAGACCTGAGACCGGAGTCTGCCACGGCCCAAAAGGGTGGGATGGGAAGACTCACTCCGCAGCACTTGCAGTCGGCGCAGCTGGCGCAGCTGCAGGAAGAGCAATCACTGCACCATCGCGTTAGCACTCGACGCCCATTTCCTGCATACATATACTGTGCTATCCAGCTGGCCAAGGGGGGAGGGGGCCACTCACCAGGGGGCCATTTTGATGGTGAAGGGGGTGGGAGAGTCAAGAAGAACTTGGAGAAGTGGTTGTTGGAAGCTGGTGGAGGTTGTGATGATGCTGATGGCTGATGATGATAGGACTTCGGTGCAACATCAGGTCACCAAGCCCCCCTTTTATACTTTTCAACCCGTTCCCCCCTCGCCCGCTTTCTTTCTGCCTCTGCCGCAACTACCGATGAGACAACAAAGGTGCTAGCCTCGTCTACTCCGTAGCAAGAGAGAGAAACAAAGAATCTGGAAAAAAACTTCGTCTGGGACCCACGAGGAACCGACGGGCCTGGCTCGCATCGTCAGCCTTATCGTGCTGTCATTGAGGCTTGGAGACCGACACGCCCCCCCCCCCCCGGGGGGCCCCTTGCCATTCGGGCCTATCACACGATTAGTGTCAGGCCTCTTGGCGAAAGCTCCCCCCAATTACGGGCGACTTCGAGCCAAGGAGGAGCGAAAGGAGAGACACGACCAAAAAGGAAGAGGCCGCGGAAAAAAGAAACAAGAAACAAGTGTTGGCCGGGGGGAGGGGGACAAGGGAACGTGACCCCCCCAATCTCACTCATGAGGTTACATCCGGAAGCACGAGGGGCACAGTACGGTGCTTTCCGGGGTACGAGTACCTCGACAGATGAGGGGGCTTGCGAGAACTCCTCGCTGCGCAAGATATTGGACATGGAGAGAGAGAGAGAGAGAGAGACGAACAAGAGAGAGGACTAAGACCGGAGCCCTTGAGTACCTCTTACGAGTACGGATACGAAACTCGCATGCGCAAAGTGCTCGTGCTCGTACTAGTACGGAGCACAGGTACGTGCTCGACGGGGGATGGCCGGCCAGAGGGAGATAATGGCGCAAAGTCTCCGTACAGAGTATACGTGAGACATGCGAGCTCGATCTATTACTCGAAACGGCGGGGAGGTAGCATCCGGACCGGGTGGAGGCACCCCTGTGCTGAGGCAATTATGTGCCTGCCGAGCCCGAGCGAGACGACCCCTCACGAGTGCATGCGGATTAGGAGTGTGTTGTCCAGCGAGCAAGGCATGACACATGCCATGGGATAACCAGCGTACACGACGAATCAAACGGGGCGGTTCTCGGATCGAGATATCGAAGGGGGGGGGAGACATATCCGAAGCATACGAGTACGGAACACCGGTATATGAACACTGGATGGGTGGGGGAAAGCAGATGTCTCGCGCGGGCGCACCTGGGGGAGCCAGCACACGCAAGGGGGCCGTTTGGCGTGCGGTGGCTCAAAGGTTTGCGACTATGAAAGGGTCGAGGCAGCACGGGCGAGGGCGGGGAGCCAGTCAGGGGCCGAGTCGTGGTGCGCATGGCGTTTTGGCGTCTCTGTGTGAAGAGCCAGGCCGGTCAAGGATGAGCGTCACATGCACGATGAGGCAGATGGCGCCCCTGGATGGAGTGGCGAGTTGCATCCGAGGCTGAGGGGTAGGACAGGCCGGGTGAGGGGAAGATGAGAAGAGGGGGAGACGAGAAAGGAGGGGGAGAGAAGGTAAGAAAAAGAGGAGAAGAGAGAGTAGTCTGGTCGGACACACTTACAGCCTGGATGCTCGTGGGCGTGGGATTGGGCGAGAGCGACAGGAGTGGAGGAGGGCCAAGACCCGGACTCCTCGGTGATGACGACGTCTAGGGCTTCCGTGTCGGCGAGACTCTCCAGAGACAGGAAAGCTGGAACTCGGAACTGGCCAGATGACGTGGAGGGCCTTGACTGGGGAGTTCTCTTGGGGGGCTTGGGATATCGTCAGGCCCGTGCCGACCTGTGACTGGACACGAAGCAGACGTCGTCCCATAGGCCGCGGGGTCAGGCCACGCCAGGTCCTGTATCCGTCGGATATCTCTCGCCTCCAGCATGAATGGCCATGACCAGGAGGTCCGGAAGCCCGTTTAGCCGGCGTTGAAAGAGAGGTGTCCGTCCAGCCGCGGCGCTGGGATGACAATGACTTTCGATGGAGCGAGCTCAGACCTTGGGATGCGCCGATGCCCTAGCTGCTTCGGGCACGTCTTCGAGAGACAGTGGCGGCTCGTTTCAGCGTCCGCGAGGAAGAACCGGAAGAGCGAGGCCGTGAAGGGAAAGGGGGGCGAGGAATGCTCGGCTTCGGCGTATCTGCCTCATAGTCAGTCCGGCCAGAGACTGACAGACCGGTTAAGGGACAGCTCTGTCGTCTTGATGCTCCGTGAGACCGAGCCAGCGGCCCGAAATCTTCGTGGCCCCCCCCCTTAAGCTGGTCTTCCCGCTCGCTGCTCTCCCATCAGCCCAGAAATCCCACGTCCCACGTGTTCCGATCCAGATCCGAGGCAAAAGAGGGCCGAAATCCAGATCACCCCCGTGCTCCGTGCTCCGTCGTCCCATAAGAACACTCCGTTCCTTTCTCCTCTCGCGGAGCGCAGACCAAGCTGGCCAAGGACATCTCACGACATCCAGGCCCAGCCCAAGCCCCAAGTGATCGAGGACGAAACCCGAAGATGACGAAGACGATGAGGCAGAAAAGATGACAGTGATGGTGATGGTGATGAAGCAGGATCCCGATGATGAGCTCTCCGGGAAAGAAACAAGAAAAAAACCAGCGACCACCGCGCCCTTTTATCCCCCGCGCATCACGCAAACCAGAACGAACCCAGAAACCCCATCCGCCCAAAGTCACGACTCCCCGCCCAGTCGCCGCCCAGCAAAACACGCTCCAAATCCATCACAGGCCGAGACGCCGATGCGATGCATGAATTGTCTCGGCCATCCGGGTTCCCAGCGATGGAGGGGGCCATCAAGGTTCTCCGCGGGTCGGGCCTCGGCGCTGATTCGATCGTGGATGCTGCGTGATGTTGCATGGCGATGCATCATGAGAGGACCTTTTGCATGCTGTGCTGATGAGCTAAGATGAGCTTGGAAGGAGGGGGAAGGAGGGGGTTATGGGGGGGGGGGGAGGACATACCTTGCAAAGTTCCAGCCGCTCGAGAGGAAAAGGAGATCGACGACACTCTCTGCACATTCACCAGACAAGATTGTGGAAAAGAAGGAAAAGAAAAGAAAAAGGATATACATTATACAGGTAGCAAACACGTCCCTCGCGCCGCGCCCATGCCGATGAAACAATGCCGGTGGACCTTGACCTCCCGCTGTTCACGCTGCCCGACTCGCCCTCCTCTCCATCCCGAGGCCGAACCGCCGCTTGACGCCCTTCCACATCTCCACTAGCAAGACATACACGCTGACCGCGTACAGGACCACCACCCACTCCCACGTCAGCGCCTGGTGCTCGAACACGACCGTGTTGACCCTGGGCGCGTAGATGACGGGCAGCGTCGCCGCGAGCCCCGCCACCACCGACCAGAACAGGCACCGGTTGTCGTACGCCGCGCGGAAGACGGCCGTCGGGCCGGACCACCGGTCGTCGAGCGCGAAGACGCTGCGGTGCGGGTGCTTGGCCTCCCACGCCGTCGCGAGGGTCAGGCAGCTCAGCGTCGCAAACGTCGTCGCGCGCGCGCGGTACACCGCCTCGCAGTGCGGCGCGCCGTGCGCGTTGCAGTGGTCCGGCAGCGCGTGCAGGCCCCGGCCCGACGCCACGCAGGCCACCGCGATGAAGGCCAGCAGGCACAGGCCGCCCATGCACGTCCCGTACACGAACTGGTCGCGGATCAGGTCCGCCGTGAAGATTCCGGTCCGTGGGCTGCGCGGCGGGCGGCGGAGGACGTCCGGCTGCGCCTTCTCCATGCCGAGGCCGAGTGCCAGGAGCGACGACGTGACGAGGTTCGCCCAGAGGATCTCGAGGGGGGACAGGGGGAAGACCGATCTTCTCTGCGTGTCTTTGAACGCGAGGCCGATCAGCAGCAAGATCACCTGGGCCAGGTTCGTCGTGAGAAGATGGAGCAGGAACTATAACTCGAGTGTCAGAATTAGAATCACGCAAGAAATCCTCCTGATACCGTAGGCGCAATCATTGGCAGACTCACCCTCTGAATGTTGTCCGAGAGCCGCCGCCCCTCTCGGATGCTGGTGACGATGGACGCGAAATTGTCGTCGGTCAGGATCATGTCCGACGCCTCCTTGGCGACATCGCTGCCCCTCAGGCCCATGGCGATGCCCACGTCCGCCTGCTTGAGCGCGGGGGAGTCGTTCACCCCGTCTCCCGTCATGAGGCAGAACGCCTCGCGCCGGTGCAGCGCCTGGATCAGCCTCACCTTGGTCAGCGGGCTGCACCGCGCCAGCACGCGCGGCAGGCTGTCCAGGGCATCCACCTCGGCGTCGGTGAGGCGGTCAAAGTCCGCGGCGGACATGACGTATTCGGGCAGTCGGCCGTCGTCGCGCGGCAGGATGCCGACCTGGCTCGCGATGGCCGTCGCCGTCGTCAGATGGTCCCCCGTCACCATGTGCACCGAGATCCCGGCGTCCCGGCACTGCGCCACGGCCGCCGCCGTCTCCGGCCGGGGAGGGTCGTACAGGCCGACGAGGCCGACGAGCTTCAGGTCGCATTCCACGGCCAGGCGGTCGTGGGGATCCTGTAGGCTCTGCATCAGCTTGGAGGCGATGCACAGCACCCGGAGACCCGCGGCGGCCATCTTCTCCGTCTGCTTTCGTATGGCTTCCTTGACGTTGTCGAACTCCCGTAGCTTGGGAATCACTACCTCGGGGGCACCCTTGGTGTAGATGATGGAGGCCTTACTCCCCATCAGCGAGTAGACGACCGACATGAGCTTGCGCGAGGAGTCGAAGGGATGCTCGGCAATGGGACGTCCGTGAGCAAAGGGCTCCGGGATGCGAAGCTGCAAGATGAACTCCTTGAGAGCCACGTCCGTCGGGTCTCCGAGCACCCTGGACCGGTCCTTCTGATCGTCTGAGCCGCCGTTGTTCGTTTGCGGCCTTGCCTCGGACTCGTCGTCCTGGTCCGTGACGGTGGCGTTGTTGCATAACCAGAGAACTTCGAACAGCATCTCGAGGCAGAGCTCTGCCGGCGGTCTACACCAGAGAATCCTGCGCTCCTCGTCCATCATGAAGCCGACCGTGTTCTCCCGGAGCCAGATCCTGCTGACCGTCATCCGTCCTTGGGTCAGGGTCCCGGTCTTGTCGCAGCAGATGTGCGTCACGCCTCCGACTGCCTCGAGCGAGGGCATCTGGCGCACAATGACGTGCCCCTTGGCCATGGCCTTTGTGGCGATGGCCATGGTGATGGTGAGGACCGCGAGGAGCGATTCCGGGATCACCGCGACGCTAACGCAGATTCCGTAGAGCAGCACGTCCTTGTTCAGCCTCCACCTGCTCGCGCTGAACACGATGAGGGCGAGCAGGAAGGCGAGAGCGAAGAGGCAGAGCGCGAACTTGCCGAGTTGTGCCTGCAGGGGCGTGCCGTCAAGGCCCAGGAGGCTTCGGACGGTGGTCCTGACGTAGAGGCACGCTCTGCTCAGTGGACGGCGCCCATCGTCTTCCGAGACGCCACTGCGTCTCTTGTTCCGAAGCAGCTCTGAGATGATACCGACCTCGGTGTTCTTCCCCGTGGTTATCACGATGCCGGTAGCGCGGCCGCCGACGACTGAGCTCCCGGTGAAGGCGAGGTTTGTGCGATCGCCGACGGGCAGGCTCGCATCGGAGAAGACGGCGTCCGGGGACTTGTAGATCGAACCGGCCTCTCCCGTGAGATGGGACTCGTCGACGGAGAAATTGACGCCCTCGATCAGGCGCAGGTCCGCGGGGACGATGTTGCCGAGGGTCAAGGCCACGACGTCGCCCCGGACGAGCGACTCGGCGTCGACGAGATGACGTTGGCCACCGCGCACGACGTGGCACTTTGGCGTCGATAAGGCATAGAGCGACTGGATGCTCTTCTCGGCGCGATAATCCTGAACGAAGCTGTGTGTGTTCCCCAGTCAGCCCAAACGCGATCCATCCAAGTCTACTATATCCCTATATCCTGGCAAGACGTACCCGACAACGACGTTGAGAGCTATGACGAAGACGACGACACCACCCTCCATAGGGTCGTGGATGGCGAAGGACACGCTCGCGCTGGCGCACAGGACCGCGGTCAGCGAGTTGGCAAGCTGCCGGAATATCATCTCCCAGACAGAGACCCCCTCGACGCCCTTGATGGCGTTTGGGCCGTCCCTGGAAAGCCGCTCGGCGGCCTCGTCGTGGCCGAGGCCATTCTCGGGGTCCGTCTCGAACAGGCGGGCGACGAGGCCCACGGGCAGCGTGTGGGGGATGGAGGGTTTCTCCTCGGCCCGGTCCAGGGGCTCCTCGATAAGGGGCTCGCTCTCGTGGCCGTCGGCGGCTAACGAGTCCGTCGTGATGGACATGCGGCTATCGATGCCGATGGCGGTGGGTTCGGCCGCCGTCTTTTCCTCCATGCCTTGGAAAGAGGGGGGGGTGTTGCGGAGAGCGGGCAGGACTTGGATGGCTGGGTAGAAGCGAGGACGCGAATTTCTATAATGATATTACGAAACTTCCTGTGTCTGATAGCGAATGCTGAGTTCGGTGAAGTGATCGTGGAGTTGAAGCTGGAATAACGATACCTGATGGATGGATGAATGGATGGATGGATGGATGGAGATAGAGAGAGAGATGAAGCTGGAGAATCGAATGACGGAGAGAATGAAGTTCCATTTCTTTTTATTTATTTATTTATTTATTTTTATTTTTATTTTCAAATTTATTCTTGGGAAAATCAAGGCATGGCAGAGGGAAAGAGCCACGTAACCGGCTCCTGCCCGCTAGTAATGACGGTGATGGGCTCTGACGACGAGGCATCAAAGTCGAATCAAGCTGGACAGCGACGAAGAATCGACGTGGACGAGCCATCGCAATCATCACATCACCGACTGACTCACTCAGTCATGCCGTGATGTCAGGCCTCTTGGTCGGCGCCGGCCGGATCGCAGGTTGGCGTCTAGCCTGGAGACCAAGGGACGCTATCGCTATGCGTGGGGAGCTGGGGCGGCCGCGTCAATTTGTTGAGTCCCCTTCGTGGTGTGAAATTAGGAGGTAGGCTCGATAGAATCCAATATTTCCAATTCTTCAGATGACGACAAGTTGCGTAGTCATAGAGCTGGATCCCAAGTTCGACTTGTCGTCGTCAGCCCATGCTCAGGGGACTCGGTGCTGGAGTGTTGACAGCATCTTCGGATTGATAGCACAAGCCTTGGTCGGTCTCGGGGGATCAACGCTCGCAGGCTATCCCAGCAGGTTGATGTACGGCTCCGGCCACATGCCCCAGATCATGGGCTTGTCCCCCAACCGCCCGCCCACCGGCGCCAAGATCTTGACCTTCCTCCTCTCCTCGTCGACGTCGGCGACATACACGAAGCCCATGACGTTGGCCACGCGCACCGCCTCGGGCGGCTCCCTCAGCGAGGCGTGCATGACCGCCAGCGTCCAGTGCTGCATGATGGACGAGGGCTCCTCCCTGACGAGGCCGCCGTCTGCGTTCTCTCGAGTCAGCGCTGCCGCTGCCATCTTTCTCCCGCGAATCCCAAAGAAACCGCCCTCGGGGAAGGAGATTGGAGCCTGGGAGAGATGGGGCAAGACTCACCGTCGGCGACCTTGTAGATCAGGACGCTGTCAAAGTCGACCTGCTGGATCTGCGGGCTCAGCGTCCGCCGCGCGTCCCCGAAGAAGTACTCCTTGATCGTGGCCTCCCGGAAGTAGCGCATGTACGTCTCGTCGCGCTCGGCCACGCCGTCCGACTTGTCGAGCGGGACGACCTGGATCACCTCGCCCAGGCTCGTCCTCTCGCTCGCGAAGCGCTTCGCGAGCACCGCGTGCAGCCCCGGCGAGCCCAGCACCACGACCACGTTGACTAGAGCGCCTCAGTCAGCAGTGGATTCCTCTTGCCTCCGGATCCCTCTTCACCCAGCTCCCCATTCTCCATCATGCATGGGGTTAAGCAAAGTCAGCAGGCGTCAAGGACAACGTACTCGACAGCTCGTCCACAACGTGCGCCAGCAGCTCCACCCCGTCCTCGCTCCCCTCCCCCCCGGCCTCCTCCTCCACCCCCATGCTGTCCACCACGACGCCCGCGGCCCGCACCGCCGCGTCCTCGCTCAGCCGCCCGCTCACCGCGCCCGCCAGCCGGCCCACGAGCTGCCGGAACGCGCGCCCGCCGTCCCCGCCGTCCGCGGCGCGCTGCCGCCCGAGCGCGTACACGACGGGCGTCTTGACCGGGGCCGCGCTCGCGCCGCTCGTCGGCGTCGCGCCCCAGCCGTCGCGCGCCTCGGCGTCCGCGGGCGTCGCGTAGACCGCGGCGCTCAGCGTCCCCGCGAGGCTCAGCATGCCCTCGGCCGGGTCGACGTTGACGGCGACGACGTGCGCGCCCTGCCGCGCCGCGTAGCTCACGAGCGTGCGGGCGAGCGTCGTCTTTCCCGTGCCAGGCGCGCCGGCGACGAGCACGCGGGGGCCGGGGCGGGTCTCTGCTGCAGCTGCAGTTGTAGTAGTGGTAGTATTTGTTGTGGTAGTAGTTGTGTTCGTCGTCGGGCTGGCGGCGGCACGCATCTCGCTCAGGTACGCGTGCAGGTTGACCACCGCCGTCGCAGGGTTATCCGCCGCCCGCGCATACGGCGCGACCGCCTCGCTCGCCGTGCGCCCGCTCACCTCGAGCTCGCACCCGTGCCAGCTCAGCAGCCGCGACTTCTGCCCCGCCAGAGTGTACGCCGTCCGCGGCGCCAGCTCCACGCCGTCCTTCTCCGCCGTGCCCGAGAGCAGCTTGACGGTCAGCGACGCCCCGATGGGGATCT
Organism: Escovopsis weberi; assembly: GCA_003055145.1. NCBI lineage: Eukaryota > Fungi > Ascomycota > Sordariomycetes > Hypocreales > Hypocreaceae > Escovopsis > Escovopsis weberi. The sequence goes on from NIGB01000010.1 coordinate 312,928, forward strand.
CGAAGCGCCATTCCCACGCGGGCGAGAGCGTCACGGTCCGGGAGGTCGATGTCGCTGCCTTGGAGCTCGGACTGGGTCAGCCGCCAGGCTTGAACGGGCCGGGAGGAAGAGAGGGGGAGAGGGGGAGAGGGGGAGAGGGGAATGGGGGGAAGAGGGGGAATTGTGAGGCACCTGTACTGGGATCTGACCCAGGCCTGGGATCGACATGGCCGGCTACATGTACGTTGACGGGTGGCCGGGCCTTCAATGTTGTTGATGCTGGTGATGCCGGTCTGTAACTCGCATGGACTCGGTTCTGGCGCTCCGAGTTGACGTTTGACTAAAAATTGGTGTCGACGCGGGGTGCATGATTCATGGATGTTGCGTCTCGATGCCACCACCCCCATCGCCAGATCACCAACCGCCATCACAATTTCGACAAAGAAATTCCCACAAATTCACAGACATCTTGAATAGGACCTCGTTTTCTGAACTCTTCATTCCACGAGGTAAAGCATGCTTGCGTCTGAGGTCTAATCTACAAGACATCTACCGCTACACGTACAGGACCAGCACGCCGCTGATGCCCAACGCCAAACTCCGCGCATCTCCAAGCCGAACCGTTTCCCAACGCCATGGACGCGCCATGCAAAAGCCATGTTGGGGTCGAGAGCAGGTCAAACAAAAAAAAAATAAATAGAAGAAAACAAGACACTCTTGGGTATTGGATGCTTTTGCAAGGTATTTTCGCATAGCATTGAAAGGAGACAATCGCAGATGCATCCCAGACACAGCAACACATGTCCATCCCCAGCCGGTCATTCGTTCGTTCAGTCATTCAGTCATGTCGTTGTCCAGAGAACAGGGGAAGATGAGAAGATACAAAGGGAAGACGAGAGAAAAGAAATGATGAAAAGAAATCGAAATGGAGAACAGAAAACTGAGGAAAAGAACAGCAAAAAAAAAAAAAAAAAAAAAAGCGTATATCAAATGGCTAGTATGCGTCGGCGTCCGCTTCTCCCGCGAGCTCGCTGAAGATGCGTATTAAACTCCTCACGCCCACGAGGGTGTTCTCGTCGGGGCCCTCGCCGGGGGTGAACTGTGCGTGCGCGAAGTCAATCATCTTGAGCGAGAAGATGGGCGGGAGGCGGGGCTCCTCGAAGTCGTCGTCGTCCTCGTCGTCGTCGTCGAGCCCAAAGTCCTCGTCCTCGAGCTCGATGCCGCTGTCCATCCTCGTGTTGGTGCGGGGGATCGGCTTGGTCGTCGGCGTGTCCGAGGGCGAGGGCTCAAAGGCCTCGTCGACGTAGTCGTTGTTCTTCTGAATCGCGGCCGTGAGGTTCTCGCCGTCGCCCTCGAAGAGGAAGAGCAGGGAGGAGGAGTAGATCCGCGTCTCGTGGCGCAGCAGGACGTCCTCGACCCGCTTCAGCTCCCGGAGGAAGCCGGCGCATACGGCCCTGCCGAGGTCGTCGTCGACGCCGGCCTCCTTGTTGAAGACGAACTTGCGGAACTCGCCCACGACGTTGTCGATTGTCACCTTTGTGCGCCCGTACTCCTTGTCGTAGACCTTGTAGCCCTCGTCGTCCCACTCTTCCTGGGCCGCGGAGCCGCGGAAGACGCGCATGCCCGCGATGCGGAACCCCAGCTCCTTGTGCGTCGTCTCGGCCGTGATGACGTCGAAGCGGCGCTTCTTCTCGGGCGCGGCGTCGTCGGCCCACAGCCGGACGCCGAGCTTGACGTCGAGGATGTTGGCCTTCTTGTACCCAAAGGACGCGTTTCCCAGCACGACGGCGCGGTCCGTCTTGATCCTCTTTCCTCTGCTCGGCACCCAGCCTGTCGCGGCCTCTGTCTGTCCCGACAGGGTGATGGCCGGCTTAGCGGCGGCGGCGGCGGCGGCGGCGGCCACCACCATGGGCGCCCTGGCGACCTGCTCGATGATGGACGCCTTGAGCTGCTCTTTTGTCTGCTGGACCTCGCCAACATCGGTGATGAGGCCCATGACTGCCTCGTCGACGTCCTCGGGCGCGCTCAGCCTCAGCTCGCCGAGGTAGACGGGCATGACTTGGGCGAAGTCGCGGAGGCCATTTTGCTCCACGGTCTGGTACCAGTTCAACTCGGATGGCGTGCACGGCTTTATGAACAGCTCGCCGTCCTCGTCGCAGAGAGTGCCGGCGCTGCGGATGATGACGATTGGGTCAGTATTCTTGGGTGTACAACAAAACATTTGGGGCCCAAAGAGAGTATGAGTAGTAAGGCCGGGCTGTACTTACTGGCCAGCGACCGCGTAGTTGTAGTCGCGAAGCTCATCCGGCGTGGGTATTCTTCTTTTGCCAGCCATCTCGATATCAGGCGTGCAGGCCGTGATGGTGTGTAGGTAGGTAGTCGGTATGTGTATGTATGTGTGTTTCGCGCACTCTCGGAGAGAAGGTGGACGTGGAGGACAGGCGGGAGGTAGGGAGTCGAGATCGCAGGGTCTGGTTGAAGGCGTGCCCAACCTGGGGAAAAGGATCGGGAGAGGATGCCAGAAGGAGGTTCGGAGGACGGAGTAGTAGTTATATATATTCTCTAGACGCTTGAGGCTCGATCGGCGGGCGCGCGGGATGATCTTGTCGGAGAGAAAAGGCAGAAGAGACAAGGCTACTGCTGTGTCTGAAATGCAGCTGTGCGGCGAGGCGTGAGTGTGCCTTGCGGGATGTTTCTCTGGATGTTTTGCAGAAGGCGCAGAAGATGCAGAAGATCGGTAGGGGAAGTCAGGTGGTGGTTGTGATGGTGGAGAGAGTGAGATGGATGGATGGATGGATCAAATCAAATCAAACGGTGCTTCGATACTATTGCCACGAGGTGGGAGGCGGGGGAGGATGAGTCGACGCTTTTGTACTCCAGGGTAGGTGGAGGCACTATCAACATATGTCAATACCTGTACTCCGTACTCTAGTAGTAGTATGTCAGTGTTAGCACCAGGCACATATTGATCAAATCAATAATTCTCCCATTCATCGCCCCTGATCACTAGAGCAAACAAAGCCTGAAGCAGCTTGTTCAACTTCTGTGTCGTCGAGAGAAAGTATTGATGATTGATCGATTGATTGTCCAGTTGATCCATTGTTTGCTGATCCATTGATCTCACCGGCTCACTCGGTCTGGCCGAGTCTCGGCAGCTCCAGCCGCGCGCAAGCCACACGTCCAGCCCCAGAGCCCGCAGCGGCCTCACAGGCGCTATGCCTGCCCAGCTGGGCCTCCTTCCAGGGGACCTCGGGCCTGGCTCTGGCGGGCTCTGCAGCGGCCACAGCGCTATTCGGCCGCTGGCTATTCCTGCTGCGGCAGGTGGCGCGTTCATGAGTGAGGCTGAAGGTGAACAGGCGGTAGAGGTAATTGATTGATTGATGGATTGATGGATTGATTGATCAACGTTGATCAATTTGATCCAGCGAAAAGATCCATGATCCACTGGCCATCAATGGATTCCATCAGCCGACAAACCGAGGGCCTGGATGCCGGTCCCTGCTCGCCGTCTGTGAGCAGCCCTACGGGGCGCAGGTCAGGTCCATTACGACACGCAGAGGCTGGAGCTTCCAGAGTTGGATGGCATCACGATGATCCAGATCCATACGTTGATTCGAGCTCCATGTCCCAGCAAACAGCTTCCACGAGTACGAGTACGAAGATGTAAATACCGCATCCTGCAGATCCAGATGGATCCGGCTGGGGCACATTTCCTGCATGGAGCGACGCACGGAATGAATCTAGAAACCAGAGTCTGCTCCTACTCGTAGCCCTTCCACCAATCTTCTCCAAAGGGGGGGGGGGGGGGGGCCCCCCCCTTTTTGCTGGGGGGTCATCGGGGGCGCGGGG
>NIGB01000010.1:316802-339370 GCA_003055145.1 Escovopsis weberi
GGGGGGGGCCTCCCACTATTTGCTGGGCGGTCACTGGGCGCTGCTGCGGGCTGGCAGGTGAGATCGCGAAATGACGTCTGCGCCACGGTCGATCCCGAGCGGGCGCGCAATCGCAATGCCACCGCCGGAGGAGCAGGAGGGGGCACAGACAGGCTTCCTCCCGCCAAGGCGTCCTCCTCCTTCACACCGTCCTGCCTTTGTCTCTTGATTCCTCTCTTTGGCATCACACAGGATGGCGAACGGTCGTCATGTCGCCACTAAAATGCTCGATCGATCGATATGTACGTATGCGAGAATGCAATCCGCACGCCGCACAAAAAGGCCTTGGTCGCCTTGTGCCACATGTATGTTCGAGTTCGCAGATGAAGGAGACGCAGATCGACAAAAACTCGTTTCTCCAGGGACGTGCAACTCCAGATCGACACAGGGTTTGGAGGCGGCCCCGCATTCATTGTGCTACTCCCCATCGTTTGTGAGTCCGCGCTGCCACCGCTGCTGTGCGAATCATGATCAGCACTCGCCTGCAACTGCTCCAAGTGGTGGGGGAAGGGGAAAGAGAAAGAAAAAAAAAAAAAAAGGGGGGGGGGGGGTTTCATTCGACGCTCACAGCCCCTTCTCGTGACTGGTGATTCGAGCCGGAGGATTCGTATCCCAACGTATCAATCTGTATGGAAGTCGCCTGGAAGTCTTTGAAGGAATAAATCGGGATGGCGAAGCTTGATCAAAGGCAAGGCAAGATTGCCCCTTTGAGTCCCACGTTTGGAGGTAGTTGCTCTGGGAACTGTGGCCCCCTTTTCTGCTTTGTCTAGGGGTTTGCCAGACGACAGCGGAGCCACTGGCACTCCTCCAAGATATCGCAGTCGATGAAGATTCAGGACTGATGCAAGATGCCACGCCGCATGATGATGGAGGGATCAAGAATATTGATCGAGACGATTTGAGCTTTCTAAGGCAGCGGAAGCGGTGATGATTCTGCCAGGCAGAAAAATGGCAGTTGCGGCCGCGTCCTCGAGTTTCGGCGCTCCTTCCATCTCTTTCCTCCTCTCCCCCTCCCTCTCCTCCTCTTCCTCCTCCAGGTCTTCCTCCTCCTCCTCCTCTTGCTCCTCTTCCTCCTCACCATCTTGCGTCGCCTGGACGACTCGCCTCTCACTACTACTATTTTCTTTTCTCGGCTCTTACCAGCGGACTTCCACTCTCAGGGGTCATCTGTTTCATTATCCTCTCCAGCTCCTTGGATCCCCCCCCTTGATCCATCATCAGAAATATCGTCATGCCAACCGAAGCTTCCATAAACGAGGACCTGGGCATTTCCATGGCCGACGACTTGGAGCTGTCTTCTCCTCAAATGGTGCCTCAAGTCAAAGATGTCCCGTATGATCCTGGCTGCGAAACGCCAGAAGACAGCTCTGAGTTGCCAAGCCCCGTCTCCATAGAGGCACCAACAACTGTCAAGAAAAAGAAGAAGAGCAAGGGCAGGAAGACAGCCGCCAGAAGGGGGCCCACTGCCATGCCGAAGAACAGGGGCACCGGTTTCGAGGGTAAAGTCCCAAGACTGCGTCCATGGAGAGACTCAGGACGTCGAGAGGCTGATCATACCGAGAGAGCAGAATTCTTCGCAGACCCTCCAATGACACCCGCAGAGGCTCGGGAGGAAAGGGATGAGTGCTACAGCCCGTGAGTTCAAGCATTGATCCATCGACCCTCTTTTGATCCATACGAAGGAACACACGGAGCGAGTTGCTGACATCCTCACCCAGACACATTCCGTTCGCAAAGTGGGTATCATCATCATCTTGTTCCTTCTGTTCCTGTTGCTGTGCAAATCCTGACCCCCTTTCAACAGACGCATGCAGACTTGCATTCAACGTTTTCGCTCCCGTCGTCGCCTGCAGGGTCAACTCTCGAATTACTTCAACCAGTACCTCTTTCTCGGCGGCGTGGACACCACACCCAATACCCATGGCGGCTGGGATCCCAAGGCTCTCAAGGAGTCGTTCTCTCCCGCTGAGCGCCGCGACATTCTCGCCACGGATGTCATCCACAGCGGAGACGGCGCAGATGAGCGATTCTACAATGGCAACGACGAGAACTGGTGCGTCGACTTCACCGGAGTGGCCGCTGGATTTCTCTGCAACAGCCTGGTTGCCATGACCGCCCTCCAGTGCGACGAGATGCATAATGCCATCTCCGTGGTGGAGAACTTCCTCAATTACGTTTTCTACCACGACGTCTGCCCCGAGTTCGAGGAGGATGTGCTCCAGGCCATGGATGTCTGCAAGCTCGCCAGAGAGGAGTGGCCCATGATTACCCAGATGCTGCTCGACGTCCCCGGGGATTTCAACCTGGCTGCCGCCGAGCTGTTCTCCGAGGTCCGGAGCGATGACTGGTCCTTTACCGATTTCAAACGCCGGGAAGATTTCAACTCCAGGGCCGTGTTCTATTCCGCCCTCGCCACAGCAGACAACAGCATCCTATTTCACAACGTGTGCCGGGATGACCTGGAGCTCATCCGGGAATTCGACGTTGCGGTGGAGTTTGTGCACATTGTTCGTCCGACGCTGGATATCGTTCAGCGGTTTGATATGACAGTCTTCACGGCCGACGAGGCCGAGTTCACCCTCAAGGCCATAGGGAAGGCCACTGTCAAGTCAACGACCATCAGAGACGGGTGGGACCACCCGGACGTGCCTTCACCCATCGCCGGCAAGACTATTGACCTCTACTTCGAGGACCACATTCTCGCCCAGATGAAACCTGGGATGAAGATGATTGCCCGTCTCGGAGAGATGAGCGGGGGTTTCTTTTTCCTCAAGACCATCAGCAAGGTCGTCCCGAGTTTCTATACATTCTTGCCGCAAGAGATGATGATGCACTACCAGCGGCCGCGAGAGAATGAGCGCCCAGCGCCGTCCATCCATGATTCCGTCGGACTCGGAGCTGACGGGGAACAAGCCGAGTAGCGCTCTGAGTGTGCGGCGTGCGACTACGGGGATGGACTCATTGAGAGTGATGAACCCGAGTTGATTGACGACACAGAGTCCCCAGAGGATCCGGGTGAGCCAGTGTGCGAATATGTCTTACCAGGAGGATTGGGGTCGACCGATCAGTGTTTCCCCGAATTCCAGGATTTACTCAGACTTGACGAGCTCTTGACACCCGACGAACTCGACGTCATCGACGAGACCAGCAGCCTGGCCTGGCCGTTCCATAACACAAGGCAGGCGATACGGGATAAGGAGCATTCATAACTCAGGGGGGTTTAGACCAAACGGAGAAGCAGTCATGTGGCGCCATCGGGCAATGGGATAGTGGATAGACCTCATGATTATCGAAATATCCTCTCGGAAAAAAAGATTATCTGCCGACACTAAATACCTCTTGAGTAGTGTGATGACCTGCGGCTCAACGAAACGTATGAAAAGAAACTAGTAGAGGTAGTAGTAAGAAGCGGTATGAAGAACGATTGGAGACCCTTTGAGTACTTTCGAAGCTCTTTCCCAGTCGAGGTTGTGCTCATCCCCGGGTACCCCTGAACCCATCTTCGACTGAAGCGCGGGTCTCTCGACTTACATGCGTATACATGAACTCATACCTTGTCCGTCTTTGCTGCGACGAGCCTTATTCTCGCGCTCAGGGAAGACTCAGCCCCACACCAGGTGTACCGGTAGCATGAAAACAACTTGGCTGCCAGCAAGTGCTAAGCTCGCCCGAATGACCCATCTCAGACCTCATCTTCGCGCACGCAGTCCGCGCTTAACGCACTCACAAAGCCTCACAGACGTACACGGGGCTCCGGGATCTCGCAAACGCTCGCTTTCCGCTTTCCACTTTCCGCTTTCCGCTCTCAGTCCCTCGTCTGGATCTTGTGGTCGCCCGGCAGCGGCGTGTACGGCGGCGGGGGCGCATTCGAGCCGCCCTCGCCGTAGCCCTGGCCGTCGTGGTGCTGCTGGGACCACGCGCCCGCGGTGCCGTAGTTCATCCCGTCCTGCACGTGGTGGTGCTGCTGCTGTTGTAAATACTCGTGCTGCTGCTGCTGCTGCTGCTGCTGCTGCTGCTGCTGGTACCCCTGGTGAGGATACGACTGCTGCTGCTGTTGCTGGTGGTGCCCCTGGTGAGGGCTCGCCGCGCCCGTGGGGGGGTAGTGCATCCCGCCCTGGGGCGGCGGCGAGCGCACGTAGACGTACTCGTAGGCGACGCGGGCGTCGTGCGGGGGGCGGGCGGGCGCGGGCACGGGCTCGTACGAGTACGCGTGCTGGTGCTGGTGCTGGTGGTCGTACTGGTAGTCGTACGGCGGGTCGGGGTGCTTGGCGATGATGTACCAGGCGTGCAGGAGGCCGGGGAGGTAGCCGAGGAGGCAGAGGAGGATGTTGATGAGGGCGTCGGCGCTGCAGAGGCCGGACTTGACCCAGACTGTTGAGGTCAGCGTCTTCTCCTTTTCCAGGGAGCACCCCTCTCTCTCTCTCTCTCTCGCTCTTCGTGTTTGTGAGAGTATCTTTGCGGGAGTATGTAGATAGGGAGAGCTTGAAGGAGACGGCTGTGCGAAGTGGGCAAGGGGCGGCCGTCTGATAGCGATATGCAAGGTCGTGGGAGGGTCTGCCAGTACTCCATACGATGGAAACATGGACGGATTGGATAGATCAATGCCTGCTTACCGGGCAGTGGGGGGAACAGCACGGCGAGGACGCCGAGGAAGATGTCGTTGGTGCACATTCTCGGGCCCTGTGTCTTGCGATGTCGAAGGAAAAAGGAGCTCCGGGAAGGGCACAGGGAGGTCTAGGATGTCGTTTCTCAGGTAGGATGATAGGTAGACAACAGAGGAGAGAGGATGCGATGCCGTCCGGGCCGCAGGTGACGATGGATCTCGATGCGATGCGATGCGGCGCTGCTGAGCCACGCCCGTGATCGGTTTCGCCAGGAAAGGGCAGGCGCATCCGGGGAAGCACTTGCACTTGCACTTTCCATGGAAGGCACGAGGGCGGCTTGCTTAGTCAGAAGCGAGGAGTCGGAACTTGGAACTTGGAAGGGGCCAACAAGGGTCGCGGTTGCCTGGGAGCTTGCGTCACGGCGGGGCGGTCGACGGCGTGTGATTGGCTGAATTGGCGGGCACCAGCAAGTGGCACGCAGGGATATTCTGAGCCAATCAGGGCGGAACACCTGACCGAGACAAAAGCCGGACTGCCGAGATTCAGCCGCGGTGAGTCCTCGGTAAGGATAGAATACCTCGTCCCGGAGTTGGCATCGATTTGACGGCGGGCAATGAAACTTTTCCATGTTTCGACAACGGCATGGAGCGCTGAGATTGAAGTCATCGAGGCGCGTCATCTTCATCGATTCCATCACTGATCCGTCGCCTCGCCCGCGCACGACGACAACAACACGCCGCGGCCATGGATGACCTGCTGAACCTCGAGCTGCTGTCGCTCGTGTCCAAGGTCACGTCCGAGCTGCAGAACCACGTCGGCATCAACGACAAGACGCTCGCCGAGTTCCTCATCGCCCAGCGCCTCGAGAGCGCCTCCAAGAGCGATTTCCAGAAGAAGCTCGATGCCATCGGCGCCGACTTCCCGCCCAGCTTGGTCGACAGCCTCGACCGGCTGGTGCTGGCCATGCACCCCAAGTTCAAGGGGGCGAGCAACGGCGCGGCACAGCGCGGCACAGAGGAGCCCGAGCACCACTCCCGGACGCTCGAGGAGAAGGAGAAGGTCTTCAGCGGGCTTGCGATGCCGGACAAGGCGCCCGATGCCGCTGTCGACGGGGACGCCATAGACGATACCCTGGCGCTGCTGGAGGGGCTCGAGGGCAGGGCCAAGGGCGAGCAGCGGGAGCGGCCGGGCAAGCCCTCGAGGAAGCGCAGCAGGAGCCCGGACGGCGGCGATGCCAAGGACTCGAGACGGAGGGGCCGGAAGCGGGACAAATACAGGTCGCGGTCACGGTCACGGTCACGATCGCCGTCACGGTCGAGGGAGGACGGGGGGGAGGATTGGAGGGACGGGTTCAAGGAGCACCGCAAGAGCTCGCGACGGCACCGACGGTACAGCGACGAGTACGACGACTTGCGGCGGCCGCCGTCTCCGGAGATGGACGATGCGCCGCAGCTGAACAAGGTGTACGACGGACTCGTCACAGGCATCAAGGACTTTGGCGTGTTTGTCAATCTGCGGCATGTCCGGGGCAAGGTGGACGGCCTGGTCCACGTCTCGAGAATGGCGGCCGGGCAGCGGGTCAACCACCCTGCGGACCTGCTGTCGGCCGGGCAGAAGGTCTGGGTCAAGGTCGTTACGATCGAGGGCTCGAGGATAGGGCTGTCGATGAGGGACGTGGACCAGGAGACCGGCATGGACCTGAAGCCGCAGGCGCGCATCACGACCGGTGCGAACATGGAGGCGCTGGGAGGAGGAGGAGGAGGAGGGGGCGGGCGCAACGGCCTCATCGACCACAATGCAGCGCCCGCGATGCCGCGAGATGCACTGGGCCCGCCACGGCATCACAAGAAGAGGATGACATCGCCGGAGCGATGGGAGATCAGGCAGCTCATCGCCTCCGGAGTTGCCAAGGCCTCGGACTACCCCGACCTGGAGGACGACTACAACGCGACGCTGCGGGGCGAGGGCGAGATGGAGCTGGAGGAGGATGTGGACATTGAGGTGCGGGAAGAAGAGCCGCCGTTCCTGGCTGGCCAGACCAAGCAGTCGCTGCAGCTCTCGCCCATCCGCGTGGTCAAGGCCCCGGACGGGTCGATGAACCGGGCCGCGATGGCCGGGACCACGCTCGCCAAGGAGCGCAAGGAGCTGAAGCAGCGGGAGGCGGAGGAGGCGACGAACGAGGAGGAAGGGGAGAACCTGGCGGCGCAGTGGCACGACCCGATGGCGGACCCGGACAAGCGCAAGTTTGCCAGCGACCTGCGCCACGCGAGGATGAACGCCAAGCCGGAGGAGGTGCCGGAGTGGAAGAGGGTGGTGATCCCCAAGGGCCAGTCCCTGGGCAAGCGCACGACCCTGAGCATCAAGGAGCAGCGCGAGTCCCTGCCCGTCTACGCCTTCCGGTCGCAGCTCATCAGCGCCGTGCGCGAGAACCAGATCCTCATCGTCGTCGGCGAGACGGGCTCCGGCAAGACGACCCAGCTGACGCAGTACCTCGCCGAGGCGGGCTTCGCCAACGACGGCATCATCGGGTGCACACAGCCCCGTCGAGTGGCCGCCATGTCCGTGGCCAAGCGCGTGGCCGAGGAGGTCGGCTGCCGGCTGGGCGACGAGGTCGGATACACGATCCGGTTCGAGGACTGCACGAGCCCCGCGACGAGGATCAAGTACATGACGGACGGCATGCTGCAGCGAGAGATCCTGATGGACCCGGACATGAAGCGGTATTCGTGCATCATGCTGGACGAGGCGCACGAGCGGACCATTGCGACGGACGTGCTGTTTGCGCTGCTGAAGAAGGCGCTGAAGCGGAGGCCGGACCTCAAGGTCATCGTCACGTCGGCCACCCTCGACGCCGACAAGTTCTCGGCCTACTTCAACGAGTGTCCCATCTTCACGATCCCGGGAAGAACGTTCCCCGTCGAGATCCTCTACTCGAGGGAGCCCGAGTCGGACTACCTGGACACGGCCCTGGTGACGGTGATGCAGATCCACCTCACCGAGCCCAAGGGAGACATCCTGCTCTTCCTCACGGGCCAGGAGGAGATCGACACGGCCTGCGAGATCCTGTACGAGCGGATGAAGGCGCTGGGCTCGAGCGTGCCGGACCTGCTCATCCTCCCCGTGTATTCGCAGCTGCCGAGCGAGATGCAGAGCCGCATCTTCGAGCCCGCGCCGCCGGGCAGCCGCAAGGTGGTGATTGCGACCAACATCGCGGAGACGTCCATCACTATCGACGAGATCTACTACGTGGTGGACCCTGGCTTCGTGAAGCAGAACGCGTACGACCCCAAGCTCGGCATGGACTCGCTCGTGGTGACGCCCATCTCGCAGGCGCAGGCCAACCAGCGCGCCGGGCGGGCCGGGCGCACGGGGCCCGGCAAGACGTTCCGGCTCTACACCGAGGCGGCATACCAGTCCGAGATGCTGCCGACGTCGGTGCCCGAGATCCAGCGGCAGAACCTAGCGCACACGATCCTCATGCTCAAGGCCATGGGCATCAACGACCTGCTGCACTTCGACTTCATGGACCCGCCGCCGATCAACACGATGCTCACCGCGCTCGAGGAGCTCTACGCCCTGTCCGCGCTCGACGACGAGGGCCTCCTCACGCGCCTCGGGCGCAAGATGGCCGACTTCCCCATGGAGCCGTCGCTCGCCAAGGTGCTCATCGCGGCCGTCGACCAGGGCTGCTCCGACGAGATGCTCTCCATCGTCGCCATGCTCAACCTCCCCAGCGTCTTCTACCGCCCCAAGGAGAAGCAGGCGCAGGCCGACCAGAAGAAGGCCAAGTTCCACGACCCGCACGGCGACCACCTCACCCTGCTCAACGTCTACAACGCCTGGAAGCACAGCGGCTACTCCAACCCCTGGTGCTTCGAGAACTTCATCCAGGCCCGCTCCATGCGCCGCGCAAAGGACGTCCGCGACCAGCTCGTCAAGATCATGGACAGGTACCGCCACCCCATCATCTCCTGCGGCCGCCACACAGACAAGGTCCGCAAGACCATGTGCACCGGCTTCTTCCGCAACGCCGCCCGCAAGGACCCGCAGGAGGGCTACAAGACCCTCATCGAGGGCACCACCGTCTACCTGCACCCGAGCTCCGCGCTCTTCGGCAAGCAGGCCGAGTGGGTCATCTACCACACCCTCGTCCTCACCACAAAGGAGTACATGCACTGCACATCCAGCATCGAGCCCAAGTGGCTCGTCGAGGCCGCACCGACCTTCTTCAAGGTCGCGCCCACTCACAAGCTCAGCAAGAGGAAGCAGGCCGAGCGCATCGTCCCGCTGCACAACAAGTACGCCCGCGAGGACGACTGGCGCCTGAGTGCGCAGCGGAGGGGCGGCAGGGGTGGCGGAGGAGGCACGTGGGGTTAGAGCGAACGCCGCCCGCCCTTTTCTTTCTTCTTGACGATGATGTACAGCATGCTTGGAGTTTGACGGCCGCGGATGCAGAAGTTTATTGAGTCTGCCAGGGTATATAATGAAGTATGAAACGATTTCGAAATCTCGTCCATTGATTGCGTCTGCTATGCTGAAAAGTGAACACTGTCTTGCTTTTCCTGGACAATTATGATCCAAGGACCCAAACTCCGTGAGATGCAGAAGAAGCTTGATTGATCATACATACATAAGAAAGGAGGAGCGAACCAACCGGTTATGTGCCTACAATTGAGGAACGTTTCAGAGACCCTCAGAGCTATACTGCTCAATGAGGCGATCAATCGCCAGGCACGCGGCCTCATGCCCATTTAGCTCCGCCAGCTGGCGCGCGGTCAGGCCCAGCCCATTCAGGCACGACAGATCGGCCCCCTCGGCCGCCAGGACCTCCAGACACTCGACGTGCCCGCGCATCGCCGCCGTGTGGGCCGGGGTGTTCTTGTGGCGCGACGGCGAGTCGTTGATGTGGTTCTTCAGGGGCGTCTGCTGCAGCAGGAGCTGGAGCATGCGGGAGCGCCCGCTCCACGCGACGGCCTGCAGCATGTTGACCGAGATGTTCATCGTCGGCGCCTTGAACTCGCAGTCCCAGGCGAACGGGGGGTCCCGGCCCTCGAGGACGTAGATCATGCTCCTCATCACGGTCAATGCCCCGTCCGAGTTTTCTGTCGGAAGGAGCCCGAGGATGAAGAAGGCGTTCAGCCCGCCGGGCCCCAGGGCGGGATCGGCGCCGTGCTTCAGCAGGAGCCGGATGGTGCCGGTTCGCAGCGAGTGCTGGGTTGCCAGGAGGAGGGGCCACACGGGCTGGCCGGACTGCAAGCTCGGGTTGGGGCTGAGCCCGGCCTCCAGGAGCAGCTGCAGCTTCTCCAGATCCTCGGGCGTTTCGGGCTTTTGATCATCTATCAAGCACTTGTAGATGACGCTCGGGTTGGCGATGAGGTGTTCGCGCACAGGGCTCTCGAGGATCGTGCTCAGCTTCTCCACACCCCCGAGATGTTCGTCGAGCAGGATCAGCTCGACGCATGAACGTCCGCCGTAGAACTCGTACGGGGTATCCAGGGGCAGGCCGGTCTGTGCGAGGTAGGCCATCGTCTCCCATTTCTCCCCGGCCAAGAGGTTGATGAGGAGCACAGAAACGTTCTCTTCCTTGTAGAATGCTTTGAGCAGACTCTCGTCGCAGCGCCTCAGGAGTGAGTAAAACCACGGCGTGGTGGTGAGAGGCGTGGGCCCCTGTTCGACGGTCCCCACCAGGGGCGCTATGGCCGAAGATTTTCTCCTGTCCTCGTAGCGCTGGACAACTCCAAGGTCGGAGAGGCTGAGTATCGCCGCGTTCAGGGAAGAATCAATGATGCGTTGAGTCTTGTGCGAGAGTTTCATGGCGCCGGTGTATCGCTTTTTAATGACAGCACAGACTCGTTCCCAGAGGCACTGCCCGGCATCGTTTTCAAACTCCAAATCCTCGCCTTTCAACAGCTCGCGGAATGTCTCTGGCGACAGCGTTGCCTGGGAAGGCTGGAAGTCCAAGGCCGAGGACTGGCTGATGAATTGGGTGTGTATGTCCAGGATGTTCTGAATCATCGCCTCGGCAGGGGTCTGAGAGTCGTGATTGACCTTGGGGGATTGCGGGCCGAGGATGGCCAAGAGCTTACTGACGAGCTCTGGCGTCGCCATCGCGTTCAGATGGTGCAGGACGGTGTTCCCCCCTTCATCGACCATTGTGAAGTCGGCCCCAATGGCCACCATGCCCTCTACCAAGTCGGCGCTGCCCCAAGCCACGGCGCCGTGAACGTCGACATCTGTATGCACCTCGACTCCGCATTCCCTCATTTCTCGAACGAGCCTCCGGGGCAGATCTGCGTCCCTCACGCAGGAAAATCTCGGAGCCTGCCGTATCGAAGCGAGTGCCACGTCCAAGGGGCTCTCGTCGCGGCTGAAGCTGAAGGTCTGCATACTGTCCTCTTTTTCCGGATCATTCTGACACAGCCATTCCAGGATGGACAGGTCGTGGGAACAACAGGCGTAGTGCCATAGATTGCGGCCGTCCAGATCGATCTCCGAGATATCGGCCTTGTGCTTCCGGTACAGGAGTTCGAGCATCTCGGCGGTCTCGACAACCATGACGGGCGTGCGACCCTCTTCGTCCATAGCTTTCAAGTCTGCGCCAGCTCCTATGAGGAGGTCGACGATGCGATCCTGGTTTCCAGAGACTGCTGCGTGCAAGAGGGTCTCGCTGAGGTCCTCATCCAGGTCCGGGGCAATCAGCATGCAGGGGTCGAAGCGGGGATCGACCTTCATTCTTTCGATCTCGAATGCCTGGCCCTCCCTGATGCATGCCCCAATGGCGTCGTTGAAATCTTCGTTCCCCTCGATCGACTCGTCGCGAGGTTCGAAGGACATCTTCGCGCCGTACGCTTCCATCACCCCAACGAAGAGCTGCTGAAGTTGCGGGTCTTCGAAGAATTCAAAGGGAGAGCCAACGTGAACGTATTTGTGGATGATCGTGGAGATCAAGGTTTCCAGGACGTCGCGGAACGTCTCAAGCTGTTCAGCCACCAGCGGCATGCAATCCCTTGCGCGATGGAGGACGAGAATGGAGTGCTCGTCGAACTCGGCTCCGCAGCGCACCATGCCCTCCAGTAATGCGGGTTTCTTGCATGATGCAGCCGCCCAGAACGCCAGGCCGAGAAACGAGACCAGGGCGAGGCCGTCGTCGTCCTCCGGATAAGAGTATTCCCATTCGAGGGCATTTTGAATCGAGTACCGGAAATCGCACATAGGGGAGAAGGTCAGGAGGTACTCGAGGACCTCGGCCCGCTGCGGGGTGAAGTCGGACTTGAACACATCCATCCAGTTTTCGGGGTTGAAGCCTGTTTCCAAGACATTGGGTCCCACGAGGGCGCAGAAGACGGGAGGCCCCAGGATGCCGGGGGTATTGATCGTGGCGCCTCGCATCTTGAGGTGCTCGACGAGACGCGGGATACCAAAGGCGGCAGCCATGTGGAAAGGGGTGACGAGGCCTTGGGCCAGATCGTGTGCGAGGCTCGCGAGCGCTGCCGAGATTCCGATGGGAAGCTTGTATTTCTTGGGATGCGTCTCCCTAGCGTACTCCAGGAGCCATTGCGCAAAGTTGTGGCTCCCAGAGGATGTGTCGAAGAGCCGACATATCTCATCCCGGAGCGTGTCCCAGTACGCCACGGCGTAGCAAGGCCATGATGCCGCCGCAAGGGAGAATCTTGGTTCTCTTCGGCGGTACTCGCAGAGGCGCTGATCTCCCGAGAAGTCGACGCTCGGGTATCGATTGTGCTCGGGACTGTTGAGCAGCTGAAGCCACGAGAGCACCTCAGTAGGCGATGCTGGAGGGTCAGGCAAGGCCGGGATGGCCAGAGTCGAAGCTGCCATGCTTTCGTCTGCGTCGTCGGAGGGCGCCCACGAAGCACGCTGCTACCTGCGGTGGCCGACGGCGTCTACCGAGAGACGATGGCCAACAAAGACCGCTTTGATGAAGAGGTTAGAGCAAGCTAGGCATGACGGCATCGGGCGGTCGATCGATCAAGAGAATGCCGGGGAGAATTGAGGTTGAAGTGGTTGAAGTCGTGAGGAGGAAGATGAAGATGAAGATGAAGTCGAGGAGGAGAAGAATAAAATCATCAAGTCGGGAAGGAACGAAGAGAAAGAACAAAAAAAAAATGGAAAGAGCGTCGCGATGATTTGACGTGACCCGCGCGGAAGGTGCGAGTGGGCGACGCCATGGAGGGGCAGGTGCGTGAACTCATTCGATAGATGCATTTTCTGCTTAAATGCATATTTGATGCAGATATCGGGGTGTAGATATCGCGGGGTATGCGTCTATGAGAGGTTTGACGTCACAAGGTTCAATCCATAATGCAATTCGAAAAAGATATTCGGATTCATCAACTTGAAAGGCCACGAGCACGACATCGACATCGACATCGACATCGACATCGACATCAATCCATTTCAAAATCTACAGAAATGCAATCTGTTTCGTTCAATTCCAAAAAGTCCATCTCCTCCATTACTAATTAAAGCTCGATTAGATACAACGCCATACATATTCCTCAACATGTCTATTCATTTTCCGTTCCGTCGTCTCGTGCCTGAACTTGGGGCCACCCGATCCACCGAGGCTGCGGAGCGACCTTGAAGTCCAGCACGGCAGCAGCATGGCCCTCAAAGGCGAGGATCCAAGCAAGCAGCCATGACCGAGTCTCTCCAAGCTCGCTTCGACGGAGCGGTCGTCACAGTGGTCATGGTCGTGGTCGTGGTCCTGGTACCGGTCATCGTCGTCGTCGTCGTCGTCGTCGTCGTCGTTATCGATGCTTAGAGCATCAAGACGGCGGCGGCAGCACCGAGGACGGGCGCGAGCAGCTTGGCGTCGGCAGCGCGGACAGCAGCGCCCGTGGCGACGGGGGTGTTGGTCGTGGCCGAAGCCGTCTGGGTGTTGGTGACGGTGGTGGCAGCGGTGGTGGTCTGGGGCGCCGCGCTGGTGGTCGGGCTGGTGTTGGTGTTGGTCGCGCTGGTCGCGCTGGTTGCGCTGGTCGCGCTCGAGGTTTCGGACGTGGCCGACGAGGGCGAGGGCGAGGGCGTGTTGCCGGGGATGGTCGAGACGACGATGGAGGAGACGACGCTGCCGGGGGAGCCGCCGCCGCCGCCGCCGCCGCCACCGCCGCCGCCGCCACCGTTGGACGTCGTCTGGGCGATGGCGCCGGCCGAGAGGCCCAGGGCGATGATGATGGTGGAGAAGTGCATTGTTGCTGTAGGAAGAGGTGGGTGTTTGGCTCAAGAGAGTCTGGTTGCGAGTAAGATCGGTGTTTTCTGGAGCGGTACGAGAGCTGAGCTGAGTGGTAGCGAGCAATGAGGGGGGAGGGAAGAAAGGAGGAAAAAGTGGAAGAAACCGGGGGGCAGTGGGAGGGGGGTCTTTAAACCCCTGAGACGGAGGTGCGGATGGACGGATGGGACCACGGGCGACGGCGCGAGGATCGATGGCTCGATGAATGGATGGGTGGGATGGATACGGCGGAGCATGATCTTGGGGAGCGCCAATGGTGACGTCGGCGTCGCTAAAGTCGAGGAGGACGATAATCGGGTCCCCCCCCCCCCCCAAAAGGACCTTGTCGCGCCGGCGGTCTCTCTCCACGACGACCGGTCGGCCAGTGGTCCAAGAGATGGCAGCGCACAGCAGCCCTGGTGGCCTGGCCGTGGGTCTGGGAGCAATCGCTCGGGGAATACGAGGATCACGGTGACGTGAAACTATCCTTGAGAACGGTTGCAGACACTCGCCGAGGACTGGAATGAAGGTCTCAGCACGAACGGGTTTGAGACTCGGGAGTCGGCCGACTGGAATGAGGCCTGAGACCGCAGTGTCTTGACTCGAATGATTCCTCTTCTCCGATGATCCCCCTTCCCCTTCTCACGACAGACAGTTTTGTCTCGGCATGTTTTCCACGTCTCAGGGGCGTCTTGGCTGACCCGGGGATGCAGGAAGACGCGATCTGCCTTGGGAGCCGCCGTCGTGCCACCACAGAGCAGCCTCACTCTGGGATTTGTGCTCTCACTGTGTCCATCCCAGACTGAATGGGCAGGCCGAGAATCGCTCCAGATGGAATGGACCGGATTCGGATCGCGCGGACTAAGGCCAAAAGCAGGCATGACGTTTCCATGACCAGCCCCCATCAGAGCGCTGGAAGACGCGGATCGATGGACGACGACAGAACGAAAATGGACGGAGTGGGAAAAGGCAGAAACCGATGAAACCAACCCCCGCCAGTTTTCTGCATTCGGAGGGAGCATATCCCTCACATGGGCGCAGTGGACGACGGCTCTTCGGCCAACACGAGTCTCTGAGCCGCCGCCTCGAATGCTCTGGAGTCCCTATGCAAAATCCGCTCCTCCCCAGGACTTTCTTTGCCGGGAAACCAGTCGATATCCGACCCGACGGGCTCCAACAGGCGCATCACACACAATTTCACAAGCCGATACAGCCTTTGCGTCTCAGACCGAGAGACCTCGTCCATCATGGCACCATGAGCCACCCACCCACCTACCTACCTACTTAGCTCGACTTCGCAAGTCCGCACTCTGCACCACCACGTCATCCGCGGCACGTAGGAGGTACTCTCCGTCCTCTTGGAATGGCCGAGCAAGTCTCCGTCGTCTCCGACAGCCCTCGTCCGCTCCACTCGCGCAAGCCTCGATCCGCGGTCCACCCGATTAGTGCGCCCGAGTCCGTGACTGCCAGTGCCAGATCAAGTGCGTTCCCGGATAGCGGATGACATCAGACCACGAGTCGGGCGAGGGGGTCGTGATGCGCGTTCGTGCCGGCCAAGAGACGGGACGAGAGAGACGGTTGCCCAGGAGCCGTCCCGGTTCTGTGAAGAGGCTGGCAGGACGGTCGTGGTGGAAGGCTGCCAAGGGCTCGGGCCGGGAGTCCTGCTCCTGTATGAGAGAGTGCTTGAAAGAGAGTGTGAAGAAGATAGAAGAGCGCATAGAGTGCGAATAGAAGAGCCCATTGACCATATTGTTAGAAGACCACGTTCGAGTCCATGTGAGAGTCCTTGGTAGACTCGGTTGAAAGAGTCAGTTGGTAGTCCGTACAAGATCCTATAAAGAATGTCCGTTAAGAGATCTTTCAAAGTCTTTCAAAGTCTTTCAAGAGCCTTTCAAGAGCTTTTCAACCCGTGAATGAGTCCGTTCAGGAGCCTAGTAAGACAGTCCACTGACAACATTCTTCGAGGGCTAATAAAAAGGCTGATGAACAGGGACTCCAGAGTCTTCCAACAGCCTGCTCAAAAGTCTTTAACAGTCCTTCAAGTATATAAGCGAGCCCATAGAGAAGCCCGTTCAAGGCGATTCAAGAGTCTTCCAAGAGTCAGAGTCCTCAAGAGCCTTCCAAGAGTCGGCTAGAGTCCTGAAGTAATCATACTCCCCAAGCCTCCATAAAGAGCTCCCCGAGATATTTCAACGTCTGCCGCCCCTACGAAACGGACCCTCCATCCCAGCCCAAGTCTCAAGTTGAGCCAGCACCATCAGGCACAGAGCAGTAATCCGTATAAATTAAGCTTCGTAAATCATAGACGCGATCCAGGCCGCCATGCTGTCGTACATCTCGTACACACATAAGAAAGCGACTCCATCATTCGCTAAGACTCCCCCCTCATGAAGCGCACAAACGCCCTCGCGACCGCAACCCCGTCATGCTCCGCCCCGGCGCGGCCCACGCCCTCCCCGTACGCCTCGTCGGAGAAGACCCCCGCCGCGCGCCTCTTCTCCAGGATCTCGCGCACAATGTCCCCCGTGAACTCCGGGTGGCCCTGCACCGTCAGGTACCGGCCCGGCAGGACCATGGCCTGCACCGCGCACTTGGCGTTGTGCGCCAGCGGGACCGCGCCCTCGGGGAACCCAAGCACCACGTCCCGGTGCATCTGGTGTATCCTCTGCGGACCCTCGTCAGCAACACATTCGAATCAACTCGTCCTCAGAAATACTACTACTACTCGATGGATTCGGGGACACCCACCAGCCGGTCCAGCCGAAACACCTCCCGCCCCCGCGCCGTCAGGTCCACGTCCGTCACGGCCACCTCCCACCCCTTGTCGCTCTTGCCCACGCGCGCGCCCATCGCCCGCCCGACGACCTGGTGCCCGAAGCAGACGCCGACGACGCGCACCCGCCCGCCGTCGATGGCGCGCCGCGCGAACTCGACGAGCCGCACGATCCACGGGTCGTCGTCGAACGCCGTGTGCCGCGACCCCGTGATGAGCAGGGCGTCGACGTCCTCGAGCGCGGGGTACTCGGGCCCCGCCGCCGCCGCCGCCGCCGCCGCCGCATCATCACCGTTGCCATCGCCGTTGCTGTTGCCGACGACGTCGTAGGCGCGGATGTCCAGCACCGCGCTCAGGTCCTGCGGCGCCGTGGCCTTGGCGAGCAGCGCGGCAAAGACGTCCCGGTAGAGGCCGACCTTTTCGCGCGTCCCGGGCTGGGTCACGTCGGCCTCGAGGATGGCGAGCCGGATGGGTCTGGGGGAGACTGTCATTGTCCAATGATATTATTTCGTTTTCCAGCCAAAGTTAAATTTCTTTTTTTTTTTTTTTTTAGAAAAAAATAGGAACAAAGATCCTCGAGATCGACGGCCCCTGAATGCAGCGGATTGGGGAGGCTCGGAGGGGGGGGGGATCCGGATGATGTTGCGGTGAGAAGTTGGATCCGGGTCTCTCTCTCTCTCTCTCTATCTCTCTCTCTGTTTGTCACCGACGAGGCGGTCGGCCTGCTGGTGCTGGTGCTGGTGCTGGTGCTGGTGCTGCTGCTGCTGCTGGTGTTGCTGCTGCTGGAGGTTCAGCGCCCCGCTGCCCGTACTCCGCACTCCGCACTCCCTACTGCGCACCCGGTCAGCAAAGCTGAAACGACGCTCAGGGCTGGTCTCGATGAAACGAGCGCGCCGTCCAGGCACTGTCGATCCGATAGCGGGGCGATGGCAGGGTCAATGGGAAGCTCGGGCTCCCATGAGCTCGTGCTCGCGCTCGTGCTTGTGCTCGTACGAGGAATCGGCACGAGTCATGCCCGGGCCCAGGATCGGAATTCGAGATGTGAGATGTGGAGGATCGCCCATCGCCATCGCTATTCGGGGTTTCGGGGCTTGACGGCAATGATCCAGCAGCCAAGACCCAGAGATGATGCCGGTAGACCACGAGAGTCGAGAGTCGAGAGTCGAGACGGTGAGTTGGCGCCTGCTCAGCCACGGCCTGTCACCCGCGGCCAATCCCACGTGATTACGTCAGCACCCGCGATCCCGATGTGGAAGTGCCTGCAGGACATTGATTGATTGATGCCTCAGGTCGTGGACGGTATGCACTCGTACGAGTACGGAGTTATTACGAGTACGAGTACTCGTAGTAGAGAGATCCAGTCATGGCGCGATGCGTGTTCTGAACAGGTCTTTTTTCTCTGGGCTGCGTGTTCGAGGCTGGTCCGGTCCGGAGCGCGCGATGAGACTTCAATGTTTGACCATCATCATCAACATCATGTCTCGCGTGTCTGATTGGCCAAATAAGGAGCCCCCATTTTGGACCAATCAGAGGAGCGCATCTCGACCCATTTCCAAGTCGATTGAATATCCATCGTGACGGCCTCATCTTATGCTGCAACGTGGTCGCGGGACAGGCTGCCATGGGTCGGCACTCTCTCATGCAGGCGGGCCAGACAGTTGGACAAAAAGAAAAGAGAAGAAAGAGGCAATCAAGACCCCGCGGATATCCCGGCGTGGGCGTCAACAACGCCGCGGCATCATGGATGATCGCGGCAACAGGCGCCGCCTCATCGCATTGATCAATTCATCCCAGGGCAGGCGAGCAACAAGGCCAGGAGACCCTGACAATTCACATGGTCACATGCTCTCTCCCACCCCACGCGCCGTCCTGCAGAGGGTCCTGCAAAGGGTGCGGGGTCTTGCGCCGCCTTGCCGCCGCCGCTCGAGCCTCCCGCGCATCACGCCAGAAGCTTCACGGGGCTGGCCAAGAAGAAGAAGAAGAAGAAGAAGAAGAAGAAGAAGAAGAAGAAGAGAAAGAACAGCTCGTCCCAGCTCCGCCGAAGCGGCAAGGACAACTCTGGCAAACACCATGACATCAATCACCACCACGGCTTCAGAACGTCCTTGCATCGAACGCTCGAGAGAAGCACACAAGGAGCAGGATCGTCCATGGACTTATGCGTAATGCTTCTTTTTTATCCACACCACCACGCCCTTTACGAAATCAAACCCCCGCCGTGCACTCAGCAGGCACTCAGGTTACCACGCTGTGCGCCCGAGGAGGGGTCGTCGCGGTATCCCGTACTTTTTGGCGAGATGAGCAGACGAATGGTGGTGCGACACACCAGTTGCCTCTCTGTTGATGGGAGCGGCATGCAGGGCATGGCGGTTGTGCGACCCAGGCGTAATCCATCTTCGGTCTCCGTGGCGGGCTTTGTATGCATGTATGTATGTATCATACATACAATCTCGAGTGCATGACTTTTGGACTTCCCTTTTCTCGGTATTGGACGGAGGCGAGGTGATGCGTGGTGTTTCGAGAGGATTGTGGGTGAGGGGAGACCAGTCAAGTCAGGCGTATGTATGTAATCGTACTCCGTACATACTCCGTACAAGTCTGGATATTGTCCACGTCTTCGTGGAGGTCCAAACATGACGCCATTCCCCAACGTCATCTCAACAAGGGCGCGCGATATCGGCAATCGCTGGACCGATCCGATGGTCCTGGTCCAAGTCCAAGATATGAGTTCGAGTATGTATGTACACACATACACACGGGGACTGTAGGTAGTTCCTGGCCGTCGTGGACGGTCCGGCGACGGTCCTCGTGCGAGTCAAGTCATGCAGCCCGCGAGCCCGCCCTGAAAATAGGTAAGCCGGGGACGTCTTCTCGTCAGTATCGAAACGGAGATACAGTACTCCGTACCGTAGACTCGACTGGTCCATGGAGCGACACGACACCGCGCACGGCCGGCACGCCTCCAAGGTCGAGGTCGCTCGCTGTTGGGCACCCACCGAGATCCGTGGGGACGGGCGGGCTGTGCAAAGCTCCGTTCTGTATGTACGGAGTACGTGTATGTACTCGTACTCGTACGAGGAGTCCAGGACGTGGCTCCCGTCCTCCGTATCCGTGCTGGTGCAACAGGACCCCGGGCTGTCGGAGAGTTGATACGGAGCCCTGTCTCCGGAAAGGTACTCCGTCCAGCTGTCAGCATCAGCCAAGGTCTGCTGGAGGACGTGGTGCCTTGGCGATGATGTGTCAGTGAGGCGCAACCTCTTTTTTTTTTCCCCTCCTCCTCCTCCCCCTCCTCCTTGACCAAGCAGGCCAACCAGGGGAAGGGAAAGGCGCGCGGGTGTGCTAGTCCGTATGGGGTTAGCCCATGGTCGAGTTCATGGCAGGCGGTGACTTGTGATTTTGGAGAGCGATTGAAGTGAAGCGCCGTTGCGATGCCCGATTGTCGGAATTGCCTGCGTCTGGCCCGTTAGCTGTGAATCGAGGATGCGATCAAGTGAAAATGCACACACCGGTATGTAAATACTATGTGCATCCATGCACACATTTTCGTTAGTACCAGGTATTTGCCAACGGGCTTCTGCTTCGAAGGCGTCTGCTCGTACCGACTCTTGAAGGACTCGGGAGCTTTAGGAGGTACCTCTAAGTCCGTACTCCGTACCTGTGCGGTAGTATTGACCTCAGTCTAACCATATCTCGCCTAGCGCATCCGCAGCCTGGCCCCACCCTTGTCTAGTCCACATCCGGCTAGCGGAATGTTTGTGCCGAGGCGCATCAGCTCGGCCGCAGAAGGCACGGCCAAGTTCGTCTCCTTCCTGCCGCCACGTAGCAAGGCAAGGCAAGGCAGAACAGGTGAGGATGGACTGATGATGATGATGAGGATGATGATGAGGAGGAGGATGACTCTGGCGCCGTCGCGGAGCGGCGAAAGGTGTTTCTCTGCGATTCGCAGATGCAAGTGCTTATGTACATACATACCTCGATGGTGTCCTCACACTCGCACTCGTAGACGGCGGACTCGATGATCCGATGCGGTGCAAGACTGACTCACATCGCCGAGACGTTGATTTGCAGGCCCGGGAAGCATCACCGGCATCATGGCATCCCGAGCGCTCTGATCTGCCTCTTTTGCGGATGACTGCGGGCATACTACCATCGAGTATTAGCTTGATCCATACAAGAGTATCGCTGACTCATATGTACAATCTGCTCTCACACAGGAACCCATTCCTCGGCATAGATTGAGGCCACGGCCACGGCCTAGTACTATCTGTACATATGTACCCCGTACAGGTAGGCCGAGGAGGGGAGGGAACGACAGGAAGAAGACGAGGGGCGGGAGGAGTGTGGTACAGCAGGCGCCTGCTGTTCATGTGGTGTTCGTCCACCAGAAAGTGCGTGCTCGCCTTCGGTTACTCCGGCTTCAGTTCGTCGAGAGAGCGTACCTGAAAATTTTCTCTCCGATGCAAGCTTCATGTGTCGCACAAGACATACCTCGCGGCCTGAGCTGTGCCTCTGCGAGAGGTATGTATAGTACTCGTATGTACGAGTACCTCCACGATCCACCCCTCCCTGCCCCACCTCCCTCGTGGGTGGCTCCGTTCGCGCGGATGGGCCCTGTATGTATGTATGTGTACATATGTTTTGGTCTTCATTCGATGCCGTTCGTGGGACGAGGCAGAGCTGTTGCTCGTTGGAGACTACGGGCACTCTAGGCCTCGCGTCCCTTCCAGCAGAGGAGGCGTTGGAGGGACCAGATCGATGCATGGATACCGAGAGGTACTCGTATGGATTACGGAGGACCCTTGCGGGCAGGCAACGTTGCCGGAATCCTGGAACTGGCGCGAGAGATATGAATTGATTGATGGATTGATTGATGGATTTCTAAACACTGTATTAGCGCGGCGCAGGAAGCGTGGTAGTTTGTGAACACGAGACCCTGCTGCCCGGGATGTATGCGATTTGAATCGCAGGCTGCGTAAATATGGTAGTATGTAGGTACATGTATATTGAGTACGAGTACTAACTCCGTAGAGGTTGATAGTATGACGTTCCGTTTCATCAATATTGAATGGTTCCATGCATTCAGACGTTGCCGAGTCTGTATGTACGGAGTGCAGAGCAAACAGCCCGAGCGAAGCTGTGTCGGCTGTTTCGATAGCGACAGAGGAGCTGGCTGACCGACTGGATCGATATGCAGCAAACAAAAATGTCTCGTAGGAGGAGGCAGAGAGAAGTCGGAGGCCTGGGCGGGAGTTGGAAGAGAGATTGAAGACAAAGGAGAGGAGAGAAGAGTTGGAGAGAAAAGAGAAGAGAGGCCACAGGTAGAGGCTGCGTCGGTTCCGAATTCGTCAGAACCGGCAGCGACTGTTTTGCCATGGATCGTTCCTGCCGAGCCAATGGGTCTGCCGCCTTCCTCGAGTTGAAGCTCCCGTCCTGGAGCCGCGGAAGGCACGTCCTTGACGTCGCTTGCCCTCGCTTGTCCTCGCCTGTGTCGGCGTCAGTGCGCGGAGGCAGGAGGTTGATTCGCCCACCGAATTGTACTCCGTCCTGGTATCCGTGGGCCGTGACGCTGGCGATCCGGGACTCCAGGCCAGGGGCCAGGATGTCGTAGCGCCTCAGGCTGTGAGATTCTATTTTCTATTTTTTCCCCGTTCACCGCCGCTGAGACATCCCCGGGCTCCGCGTGCCAGTCCACCCGGTTGACTCAGTTCCCCTTCTCCGCACATGGTGACAGCATGATTCTTCATAAGCCCATCGTGCCCCCTTCGCGTATTTTCCCTCTCCGTCCCGTCGCCCTTTCCTCCTTCCCTCCAAGTCGGATCCCACAGCCACCGCGGGCCCGCCCAACTGGCAACCACTGCCCACTCGCCGATTCCCAATGGAGCTTAGCTGCAGACACATCACTGCACACCCGGGGGGGGGGGGGGGG
>NIGB01000010.1:339382-351380 GCA_003055145.1 Escovopsis weberi
GGGGGGGGGGGGGGGGGGATGAGAGCTTGCAGGGCAGGAGCAGCCAGCTCGGGGTCGTTCAGACGGAAGGAGGGTACGTAGAGTATTACTCTTAGGAGGGCAAATGGGGGAAGGAGAGCCCCATAAGCCGGCCGGCCAACGCAACTGCTACCCCTTCTGGCTCTAGCCTCTTGCCCTGCTGGCACCATCATGGGACAACTCGCACAATTCCATGTTGGAAGGGATTGATCAATCAATGGATGTCATAGTATCCATGCATGCGAGAACAAAACATGAGACCTGCAGCCACTGCAGTTACTACCAGTACGAGTACGGAGTATGTACTCGTACGTTGGCGTCGTGAGAGCACGGCCAAGATGACTGGGCCTTTGATCCCCCTTTTTTTCGCGGGATGCTGGAGGCGCATAAGAGGAAAAAATTTTCATTCTTCCTTCGTCCTTGTTCCTTTGACTCTCAGGTCTTTCATCATATGTTCTTGGCCATGTTTGCCCACGTAGACCATCCTGGCTGAAGTTGACTAGTAGTACGGAGTAGTAGTAGTACCAAGAGATGGTCGCAGGGCACATCGTGTACGGGTACAGTCTTTGACACCATTCGAATGAAGTCATCGCATAAATCCATGGCAACTTCATGCATTGATCCAAATTGATAGCACAACTGCTACGAAGCACGGACAACATCCCTTATGCAGACAGTACCTACCACACCTGTATTACTACTACTAGTACGGAGTACTCGAGACTCCGAATGTGAAGCGGCCGCACCTGCCATGATGCCGTGCCGTGCCAGTCAGCCTGGGAAGTCGACACCCTCCGCCCGTGCCTGGTTCCCCCCCCCTTCCCCCGGTCCCTCCTCCCCTCTCAGCGCGAGACGGCGGGTCGGGTGGGTCCGCAACAGCACATCCACTGGGCCTCTGCACAGCGCAAAGGCAAGAGCAGCCCACCCGCAGGCCGTAGCGTCTCCATTGAACGTCAAGAGCGACCCGCCGGGGGGGGAATCCCCACCCACACGCGGCAGGCTCGACCCTGCCAAAGCAAAGCCGCATATCCAAAAAAAAAAAAAAAAGAAAAAGAAATAATTCACAGACGCTTCGTGCTTCTTCTTCTTCATCTTCTTCTTCTTCTTCTTCTTCTTCTTCTTAATGGGCCATGCCTTCGTGGTTTTTATTCCTCGTTTCTCCTCCAGACCAAGAGGCACAAGCAGCAGAATCAAACAAGAAGATCTCCAAAAAGATTCTCCAAGACTCGATCAAGCAACACCAAGGCGGATCCAAGACCGACAACAAGACCCAGTCTCGCATGCACATGCTCCGACCATCCGCAGGGCCACCGCATCTTATATACATACATCAACTTACTCTACATGGTCCCGCTTGCGTTCCCCAGAGCCTCTCGCAGCTTCACCCGCATCATCACCACCAGCTGCTTCGACAGAACCCCCTACTCTGCCACTCCCAGCCCGGACTGAATGTCCATCTGGCATACGACTACTCCATACTGGCAGAGCCGCTGCATCACAGAGGAACATCAATCGTCATTTTTTAATACTTTTTTTTTCCTTTTTTTTTCTTCCTTTTCCTTTGCGGCTAGCTCCAAGCAGTCAGCTTCGCCAGAGGACGAACCCGACGACACCACGACTGACACGAATCCCCCCCCCCTTGCCTGGGCCTCACGATATCGTGCTGCTTTTCTTTCTTTCTTGACCTGACCAGGCGTCCCAGCCGGCCGGATCTCCTTCTTCTCCATTGATTCATTCATCAATTCATCAACTCATCAATCCATCCATTCATCCATCCAACACAGCATGCAGTTCTACAGCGACGAGCTGGAACGGGTTGTACGGGCCAAGGGCAACAAGGGACGGCCCACCAACGAGACATCCACCAGCACCACCGCCGCCGCCGCCAACGTGGATCGCAACAGGGTCTCGAGGAGCACCATCCGTGCGAGGAGATATAACAACCCCCAGGAGACCGCCAGCAGAGTTTCCACAAAGCCTCGTGCCAGACCGCAACCCAGAGCCGCCCCCCAGCCCACCAGGCCTCAGACTGCCGCCTCACAGACCGGCACCTCCCAGAGCAGACCCCAGAGCAGGCTTCAGACCAGGCCTCCCAGCAGGCAGTCCGTCAAGAGCGCATACCGCACACGTCCCACGCACGAGTCGTCGGCCGTCAGTATGCCTCGCAGCAGGGTCTCGACCAAGACCGCCACCACGGCCACCCGGCCCCGATACCAGGAGCCCGACACCCAGAGCTACTTGTCCGAGTCCATCTACACCTCGCTCTCGCGCGCCTCGTCCAGGGACACTTGGGAGCAGGGCAACTGGGAGGAGGAGGATCTGCCCCCGGCCGTCCTCTACAACACGGCCTACTCCACCGCCTCCGTCGCCACCTACGACTCGGCCCTCTCCGACGAGGAGGAGACCCACGTCAACTACGGCTTCCAGTCCGACGCCAACTCGTCGACCTCGTCCTGCTCGGCCGGCAACCCGCCCGCCGTCCTCCCGCCCTACCAATGCGCACCCATGTCGGAGACGGCCAGCGTCCGCTCCTCAGACCCGGACTCCTTCGCGCACCTCTTCCCCTCCATGGCCCGCCTGTCCATCCGCCACGACGAGCGCACCGCTGACGGCAACATGAACCTCCGCGTCGACACCATCGTCCCGGACCCTTCGTCCCGCCGCCGCAGGCCCATCGCCATCCAGCTCTTCCACCTGCGCATGCACGATCTCGCCCGCCGCGACTTCTCCCTCCGCCGCTACTGCCGGGACTCGGGCCGCGAGGTGTGCAACTCCAAGGGCGCCACCCCCCGCAACCCCAACGACCCCCGCCCGGGATTCCAGCAGTCCGTCACCACCGCCATCCGCTCCATGAAGACCTCCTTCCGCCGGTCCACCAACTCGGGCGGCGGCTCCCCCGTCGCGGGCGGCTCCCCCGATCCCCGCCGCCCCTCGCTCAACAGCAACGGCTCCTGGAAGTGCCTCTCCGCCGCCGACGCCGCCGACGAGAACGCCGACGACGCCACCAAGCCCCCGGCCCAGCGGCCCATCCCCGCAAACACCATCAAGCTCGAGTTCAGCAACTACGCGCGCGTCGAGATCGTGCGCCACAGGCACAAGGCCTACGAGTTCGAGTGGTGGGGGCACCGCTACGCCTGGCGCCGCGTCGTCGACAAGGGCTGCCTCGGCAAGATCGCCTACCATCTCATCCGAGACAACCAGGGCCCTCCCGTCGCCGTCATCGTGCCCGAGGGACGCAGCCCGACCCAGATCGAGGCCGACAACAACGCCGGCTCTTGGATCCCTCCCTGCCACATGTGGATCAACGACCGATCCATCATCGAGGTCATGACCGACATTGCCGAGTGAGTCAACCTGAACCAGATGCATATCCTTGCAGTTTTCCAAAAAAGATTTGAGTGCTGACAGAAGACTTAGCGTTGTCGTGGCTACCGGACTCATGGCCCTGGTCGACGACTGCATCAGGCAGCGCTGGCCCGCTAAGCGCCCCAAGACCGCCGTGGCCGCCGCCGGCGTCCAGCAAGCCCCCGCCTCGTCGCGGCCCGTCTCGCAGCACGCACCCGTTGCCGATCCGGCGCGGCCCAAGACTTTCATGCACAGCCTCTTCCAGAGGCAGCACCGGATGCCGTCGCAGCACGCGTACGGCCCCTTGCGCATCCGCAACGCCGTGACGGTCTACTAAGAGACGGACGGTCTCCCAACGCACGACCCGACGGTCTCACGACACGACACGACAACTTTCCTTTGTTTACCAGAGCTCCATCTTTGTCCAACGACTTTCATTTGTTTTCACGACGACGACAACGACGCCTCGAGGCGGGGACGATACGACGAGCACACACGACAACCACCGACGACTTGATGAGCATAGCGACTGAGCGATCCTGATTTGCATTTTCCTTTGTTTTCTTTCCTTTGTCTTTTTTTTCTTATGCGCATATCATAAACATCTACGGATAGAATTGCATAGCATCGGCGCCGGGTTATACTTTTACATATTTGTTTTTTTACCACAACATGATCTTTTTTGTCTCATTTTTCTCAACACTTTACTCTAAGAAAACACGGCGTTTCCATTGCGTTTGATTGGGTTGAAAAAATATGTGTTCTTAAGGCCAGACTGCATAAGCGGGAAAACATCAGGATTTGAAGGCATACGAGGAGTGCCATAGTACTAGGCACATGGATGTTTGATTGTCTTTTGGATCATGATGATTTGTCTGGTCGGCTGCCTTGCCTGCATGCGCGTTTATAGACTGCTTATGATTTGGTATGATTATGTACGGAGTGATGCGGGTCTGATTGGACTTGGGAATGAGAATAGACTAGATGAATGACGTGGATGGAGAATGATGTGAAGATGTGAAGATGTAAAGATGTGAAGAGAGATGTAAAGAGAGAGATCAAGACTAAGACATATGAAAAGTGAGACGTTTCAGATTAGAAATGTCAAAGAGTGCGAGAAGTTCAGGAGAGAGGGATGTCAGAGTGAGAGATGCTAGAGAATAAGGTGTGTTAAAGAGTAGGAGTTGTTAAAGTGCAAGGGATCTTCAAGGGTAAGATCTCTAAGAGTGAGGATGCTTAAGAGCGAAATGCTGAATGAGTGAGGTGACTCCACAACGAAAGACGACCTTATAAGAGATTGATATGTCTTTAGGGATAGAATGAGACAAGAGATGACTTCAACAGGGCGATGTACCTAAATTCATTCCACATAAGAGGATCTATGCTGCTTAACCACGGTTACTTGTTGACTTGATCTCTGAGCACATGCCGTGAATATACATGTGTGAAGATGTGATGCTTGTGCCTGGGATGTTGGGGAATGATGGGTTTGGGCCCCTGCTGATGCTTTCAGGATAGGGGGTGAAGTCATTGTAAATGCGTGATGCAAAGAACCTCGTCGCTGGATTGGCATGGGACTTGTGCTATCCTACACATGAATTTGATTGCGCGCCTGGAATGGCTGATGACCTTGCAGCAAAGGCCTTTACATCACCATCATGGAACTCTCGAGAGCCTCGGCCGGGATAATGGACCGGAATGTCTTGCACGCAGCACAGCTCGCAACTATCCCCCAGTGCTAGTCGTACCCGTCGTCGCGCGTCTCGATCCACGTCCCAAAGTGAAGCTTCATCAATAGCCGGTTGATCCCCCCCAGGCGCGCAGGCACATACCGCTCGCCCTGGCCCCAGTCCCCGCCCACACCGCCTTCACCACCACCCTCATCATCACCATCATCGTCACAACCCCCACCCCCGCCGCCGCCGCCGCCGCCGTCCCGCGCGGCGCCCCCGGCCCGCCGGCCCTCCCACAGCGCGAGGAAGACCGGGTCCGACTCGAGCTCGCGCAGCGCGGCGATGGCGTGCTCGATGCCCGTGCGCACGCTGCCCTCGACGGAGCGCAGGGACGCGAAGACCTGGGCCTCCTCGGCCTCGAGGTCCGCAAAGGACGCGAGCACGCCGGCGTCGGTCTCGAGGTCGAGCGCGGTGAAGAGCGACTGCAGGCGCAGGATGTGCGCGACGAGGTGGTCGATGTGGATGAGCAGCGCGTGCAGGAGGGCGGTGAAGCGCGGCTGGGTCATGAGCAGGCGGTGTGCGAGGGTGCGGAGGTAGAGCGCGTGCGCGGTGGCGAGCGTCTGCGGGTCGGGCGCGTTGCGGAAGAGGCCGGCGGCGGCGGCGGCGGCGGAGGAGGAGGAGACGGAGGCGTCGCTGGACGTCGGGCGGTGCGAGGGGTGGCTTTGGGCGTGGTGGTGAGAATGGTGGTGCTCGAGGGAGGCCGAGTTAGCGGTGCCGCGGCGGGCGAGCGGGAGGGGCGTGGCCGCGCCGGATTGGGAGCGCTGGTGGCGCTCGGCGCGCCGGTCGCGGCCCGTCATCCACGCGTGGAAGCCGTCCCACAGGCCCTCGACGACCTCGGTCTGCAGGTACGCCTCGGTCTCGCCGAGGAAGAAGATGGCCGCGCTCGCCGTGGTCCAGGTGCTGCGCAGCGCCGAGGCCCGCGCGGACCACCGCCGCCGCAGGGTGCCGGCGTGCGGCGTCGCCCCGCGCGGCGCCGGGTGCAGCCGCCGCAGGGACGACGTCTTCCAGAGGTCCGTCAGGCGGATGTGCGCGCGCCGCATGCCCAGCAGGTACGAGTTGACGCACGAGTAGAGCTGCAGGTCCGACGGCGAGATGACCATGTCGAGCGGCGAGGGGAGCTGGATCGACAGCGCCGCCGGCACCGAGAATAGCAGATTGCCAAAGGGCGACTTGTTGAGCACGCCCGCGTCCGCCGCGCTGAGGCCCCGCCCGACGCCGATGGGCGCCGCGGCCGCGGGGTTGGTGAGCTGCAACCGCAGGAGGTCGCGCGCCAGCTCGAGCTGCTCGTCCTCCTCGACCTGGTGGCGCTGCATGGCGACGAGCACGGCCCACGTGCGCGCCAGGACCGCGGCGACCTCGCCGTTCTTGAGCGTCACGCCGCCGAGCGCATCACCGCCGCCGCCGCCGAGCGCATCACCACCACCGCCAGCCTCGAGGTGGGCCAGGTTGCCGGTCCTGCGCCACCGGCTGCGGATCTTCTCGTCCGCCTCCTGCGTCAGAGCCATGGCGAACTCGCCGCGGCCGAGCAGGAAGAAGTCGCGCAGCAGCTGCATCATCTCGACGACCTTTGCGGTCGGCAGGATCTTCTGCAGGATGTTCTGGGACAGCGAGAGGCGGATCGACGTGATGGTCCGCGAGAAGCTCGCCCCGTTGATGGGGAGCGCGAGGGCGCCCAGCTCGCGCAGCTTGGCCGAGAGCTCGTCGAGCCCGCCCGCGCCCGCGTCGACCGTCGCCTTGACGCGCGCGTGGTTGAGCGACTTGCCGACGAAGAGCATCGACGCCGCGGCGTGGGGCGACACGAAGGAGGGCAGCAGCTCCGGCTCGTAAGCGTACTCGTCGGCGGCGTCGGCGTCGGCGGCGGCGGCGGCGGCGTTGGGCCTGTGGCGCACGAAGAAGTCGTCGCCGCCGAGGCTGGGCAGCCTCCCGTAGAGGACCCAGGCCGCGACCTGCTTGAGCCACGCCGTCTCGGCGACGGTGACGAGGCTCATGGCCGCGTCCTCGACGTCGCGGTACCCGCTCTGCAGCTCCGCGCGCAGCCGGTTCATGATCTGCGACCCGCGGCACGCGCGCCCGCCCTCGTCCGGCGCGAGCATGAAGGCCGTGATGTCCCAGAGCCACTGGAAGCGCCGCGTCCACTGCGTGAACTCGCCCACCACCGCCGTCAGCGGCACGATGTTGTACTCGCCCACCAGCTTCGCGTCCTCGCGCAGGAGGCCCGCCTCGACCTCGAGCACCTTGCGCTGGAAGGCCGACAGGTGGATCGACTGGATCGCCGTCGCCACCGCCCGGCAGATGGTGCTCTCGTGGCCCGTCGCGATCTGCGCCGTGTGCTTGATCAGGTCCATGTGCACGCGGCTCAGGTTCGCCGCCGCCGCGAGCAGCTGCCGCTCCGGCGGCGTGATGCCGGACTGCTCGTCCGACCCGCCGTCTCTCTCCTGCAGGAGCGGCGACGGGTGCCCGGACAAGGACAGCAGGATCTCGTGGAGCATGATGGATGGATGGATGGATGGATGGATGGATGGATGGATGGATGGATGGATGGATGGATGGTGGCGGCTGGCCTTTGGGTCGATCACGACGACTGCCTGCCGGCTCTTCTGGACTTGATCGAGTCGCTGATGCTCTGGACAATCAAAATAATCAGGCCGAGGGGCTCGTATCGACACATGCCTTGCCTCGGCGGGGCTGGCTGGCTGAAACTCGTGATGTGGTGGCCGGTGGGGGAGGGGGGAGAAAAGGAGCCCCAGAAAGTGAAAGGGAAGAACAAAAGAGAATGAGAGCACGCCGGACAGAGGGGTCTTGGGG
The DNA here is from genome assembly GCA_003055145.1 of Escovopsis weberi. Taxonomy (NCBI): domain Eukaryota; kingdom Fungi; phylum Ascomycota; class Sordariomycetes; order Hypocreales; family Hypocreaceae; genus Escovopsis; species Escovopsis weberi. The sequence goes on from NIGB01000010.1 coordinate 347,284, forward strand.
TCCCACGGCTCGGCAGAAGGAGATGTCAGTCAGGGTCCTTCATCCCGCAATCGCGCTGTGCGTCAAGAGGCAGAGGCAGAGGCAGAGGCATCGTGACGCGTCTGCCCTCGTCGGCCGTTTTCGACGACGTTCGTTTGGAGTCGTGCCACATCAACCGCGAGAGCACGTGACCTTCAGGAGCTGCACCTTCAATATCCCGTGATTTATTCCTGAATTATTTTCCAGCACCGCGACTTCATACAACTCGCCTGTGTTGCTTTAATCGTAGGCGCAGCTTGACTTGGGTATATTGACGCAATAAAAGGGCTATGCTAGGTTGTTGAAGAAATATCAAGTACTACTTGGATGAGGGTCGTGCCTACGAGGGAACCGGATGAGGTGAGAAAAGCTGGTGGACGCCTCTTCATCTCCATTTCAGCCCATCACCACCCATGATTCCCGCTCATCTCTTGCTGCTCTCGCCGTTCCCTCTCGGAGGGGTTGCTTCGCCGCCGTAAACACTGCCACTGCCACTGCCACTGCCATTCCCATTGCCGTTGCCGTTCTCTCCCACAATGACCTGCCCCCCGCCCTTCACCTTGCCCACCACCATCCCCTTGGCGACGCTCTTCAGGATCGCCCGCCTCGACACCCCCGTCACGTCAATGTACACCAGCCCGGCGTTCTTGAACCCTCCGCCCAGGTTCCTCGAGACCTGTCCCGCCTCGGGCCCCCACCTGTGCTCCACCACCGTCGTCACGCTCGACGTCGTGCTCGACAGCAGGTTCTTTCCCGCCTGCTCCACGCCGTCCATGACCGTGTGGAACGCCATCAGGCTCTTGTTCAGCACCCCTGGCTTGTACGTGTCGATCACGTTGCCCTCCTTGTCGAACCCCCTCGCCCTGCCGTCCTTCCTGCGCCCGACAGAAGCGCCAAAGTTCTGGGCAAAATGGTTGATGGACCCGATCGTCGACGCCGACAGCCCGACCGCCTTGTTGGAGAAGGTGTTGATGCGGCGTATGTGCTCGTGCGTCGCGGGCGTAAACGTCATGGGCGTGGCGGCCGGCTTGGTGTTCTTGGCGAAGCTGTCGGCCTGGTTCTGGAGCATCCTCGACACGTAGTCGGTCGTGGTGATGAGCAGGCGGGAGGCCTTGTGCGCAGTGTTGACAATGGTGGATTTCTTGTAGGCCGGATGCAGGTTGGACAATTCCTCATCCTCGACATAGTCGTATGCCGGCTGCACGGAGATGTTGTCGCTGCCGTCGACTGGGAGCGAGATCTCGACGGGTTCTGTGCGCCCACTTCTCATTTAGCATCTCATCTCATCTCATAAGAGGGCATAGACATGCCGACATGGCTGGATTGTCATGCGGGGTACTCGGGGCTGGCTGACCTTTGGAGCCGGGCTTGACGGCATGGTCTTCGACGACCTTGTATCCCTCGCTCAACTCGCCAATCACGCTCCCATCCTCCTCGTCCACGAGGACGATTCGCCCCCCGATGCCGGAGCTGTGGCTCCCTTGCACGTACCCCTCTCCGGGATCGAAATCGGCAGGATTGTAGGTCGGGAGCGGCTCGCGGCCGGCTTCTCGCGCCTTGGAGCTGGAGCCGGAGCCGGAGACGGAGCCGGGGCCGGGGCCGGGGCCGGGGCCTGCAGGCGGCGACGACCGTACAGGTTCTGGTGATTTGGAGGCCTTTGGCGACTTGGAGTCCTTTGGAGATGCGGGCCTCGCCGGGGCCGGGGCGGGCGCTCGCTCCAGGAAGGCCGTGCATTGCGCGAGAATCGTCTCGAACGTGTCGACGTCCTCCTGCAGCGACGTCCTGCTCCCCAGCGCGGGGAATTCGAGGCGCGTGAACGCCCCGCTGTTGGGCCCCAGGTCCCATCTCGGGATCAGGTAGCTGGTCGGCGGCTGGTGGTAGATCTGCGTCGTCGCGGGCAGCGGGAGGTCGAGCTCTGGAGGCAGGTGGAGGTGGAGGTAGAAGTCTTCTTCCGTGGAGCTCAGGCCGGAGAGTTCTGAGAAGCACGAGGACGTCGGCACCATGAGGAGGGAGAGGGTCTGCGGCCCGGACGGGGTGAGGTCCTGCTCGACACCATTGGTGATGTGGTAGGCCTTGATGCCGTCGATCGCGTAGAGCAACTTGGGATCCTGGAAGAGGACAATCAGCGGAAGATTGGCAACAGAGATTGTGGGAAGAGACGCGCACGTTAGAGCCTGAAGCCATTGTTCCTATATTTCTTTTCTGATTTTTTTCCAGGATTTGTTTTCCCGCGTTGATTTTCTTCGACGTGGCGTCTTTGCGAAGCTGACGTTGCGAAGCTGCTGGATGCTGTGACACAACGGCGGGGCGATGCAATGCGGGGATGAGGCTCTGCTCTTTGTACGAGCAGGTAGTATGTAGTGGTAGAAATCGATGGTAATGGAAAGTTATTGATGTTTATAGGAGGTAGTAGGCGATGGTCGCAGAGGCAGGATCGAGGAAATAAAGATCTCAATCAAGGTCTAGGAAGCTCTTTTCTCGAAAATAGGCCATCGTGTCTCCAATTCCCTCAGAGCGCCGATCGCAGTCTCGGTTTGCCAGTCAGCCCGCTGGAAGACGTCGAGATGCCTGTCGAATGCCTCGTTGGAGGTCCAGCTTCTTCGTCACCCCCAGACGTGATTGGGCGTCGAAGCGCCTCGGGACATGCCGGCGTCGCACGTGACACGTCCATCAAGCCGCCGCGGTTGATGTCATTCCTCCTTCACGACCAAAAGCCTCCTCCCACTAGATCAGGGGACCATGACGAATGAATTGGTGGCTCCCCTGTCTTTTCCCCGGCTATCCGTTATATCTGTTCGTATTAGGTAGGTACAGTAGCTGGTGGTCGCGCGAATGTCCGAGGCATCATCATCGAGGGAGCCGCGGACGTGATGCTGCTGGGCCGCCAAAGGTGTCGAGCTCTCGAGGACAGCAGACGACCTGCTGAAGACCCCGACCAACAGCCACCGCTGCTAGGTATACGTAGTAGCCGATCCATCATCCAATCACCCTCGGAAATGATGATGATGATGATGATGCTCTCGTTTCAGATCTCCGTCAACGTGTTGCGGCGCATCTTGGTGTCGTCAGGCCCCAAGTACGGAGTATGTACGGAGCAGCTCGCTCGACGCTCCATGATCCCCGATCGCACTGCCATCTCCACATCAACATCGACACCTGGTCACAAGAGCGTCGTTTGGGCCGCAAGATTCACACCAGCCGTTGCTCATGGCACCCGGATCGGTTTCATGTCTGCGGCACTATGATTCAGGTCAGAGACCCTGCGTTTTTTGCGAGATGCAAAAGTACGGCTTCATTCCCAATAATAGCTTGGCCTCGGGCATCGGCGCTGGGAAGAGGATGTCGGAGGAATTGATTTCCAATCATGAGCTCCCGCGGCTGGCAGACAGAAAACAAGAGGAAGCTTTCGTCGAGGTCAAACAATAGTCCAAGGCGTGAGTTTGAGAAGCGAAATGGCGCGTCTGCTATGTTCTCACGTCATACCGAGCTGTCGGGCCCATAATCAATCCATTGCCTCCATCGAAAGCAAGACCACAGTACGGAGTAATATGCTTCGACTCCGACTTGCCGCACATGCACGAAAGATACCCCAGAGAGAGACCGAGCAGTGCGCGAGTCTCACGGAATTATAGTTGCATGCTGCATCTTGCCGCGGGCGCGAGAGCCATCCTCTAAGCACAGAAATGGCTTCGAGGCTGCGTCGGAGGAATGACTCTTGCTTCTCGCCCGAGGACTTGGACGGCTCGATGTTTCGGCGGGACTGAATGATGTCGCAGTGTCGCACACTTCCAAGCTCCTCCGCTACGGCCCCGTCCATGTGAAGAATCGACCGGGCCAAGTCTCATCGGTGAACTCCTGGGTACTCTTGGCCACGAGAGGGCGACAGAGCGTGGAAAATGGTACTTGAAACTCCATCTCCGTAGATTGGAAGCAAATCGTGTGTCCGTAGAGGTACTCCTTGAGCGTAACGAGTACGAAGTGCTCCGTAGTATCGACTCACTTGCAGGATGTCAGTCTCTGTGCTTGATCTCGCATGAACCCAATTCGCTCCGCCGCGGGGTTGGGGGGGGGGGGGGGGG
>NIGB01000010.1:351467-364353 GCA_003055145.1 Escovopsis weberi
CAAACGGCAAGACAGCGGGATTGCGAATCCCGCAAAGCGTTCCTCGGGTCGATCTCGACACCCTCGCGTGCGGAGACCCGGTCAATCGACTTACCGCGAAACGAGACGGAGATGCCCCGCCCAAAAGAAGGGGGGACCTAGTATGGCTCGCCGTGATTGTCTGAGCCACAATAGCAGGCGCCGGATTGCCGGAAAGACGGAGCATCTAGTTGAAGTTTGAAGCTCAACTAATCGTTGCAGGGGAGCTCATCGTGGGCCGCTTGTGTGATGCTAGCCCGAAGCTTTTTCTCCGGGCCATGATGACGACGACGACGGTGATGATGATGATGATGACGATGACGAGGAGGAGGAGGAGGAGGAGGAGGAGGAGAAGGAGGGCGGACCTGGTGAGAACTGGATGGATAGAACTTGTTCTCACGATGGGTTTTTTTTTAGGAGGCACTTTCCCCAAGTTGCCAACCTTCCAGTCAACTCAATTCAAGGAAGGCTCGGGTCCAATAGATAGCAAGTATCGATACCACGTTTCCCAGCCATCAAGGCTGTGAATCGCCTCGTCCAGCAATGATGTCTGAGGTCGCGTGTACATGCATCAATACTAGTACTATACTAATTACTCCGTACCTCTTGCTGCTATACTAGTAGTAGTCCATCATCGCGCCTGCCACTGTAGAAGGTGGTCTGGACAACTTCTTGTTGAAGCTTGTCGCACAGAATTGCGCCTTCCGCCCGCAGCGCTGCAGATGATGCAGCTCCGGAAGCGGGACGCGAATCGCACCTGCCCCACCGTTTGCCCGGCGCAAATCCAGTGCGGGGTCCGCTCGAGGCACGGTGGGACCAACCTTGCGGGTACCTGTACCCATCACGCCGCCTGTAATGGCCTGTAACGATCCCTGCTCGAGGAGTACCGCTACCAGCACTGCGTAGTACCTGTCGCAAGCGGGAGCCCCACTCGCCCAACGATAGGTCCTTCAATTGCGAGGGGTGTTCCTGCCTCGAGCGGGGCAGTCCTGGGGCAGGTGCGTCGGGACCTCTAGGTCGTGCTAGTGACCAAGGTCTTTTAGGTAAGAGGCACCCACATGCTACTACCTGTAAGCTGCGAAGGACTCGGTACCTACTAATGAGGTACCTACCTCTCCGTTTAGTACCTGCCGGTAGTATGGGCAATTGAAGCAATACTACTATGGAAATCAATACGGATAATACTACCTCTATCTCTTCATGTGTTGCTCTGCGAATTCCTTCATGACCGCTTCAGCTGAGAGGTCCAAGGCAGTTCTGCTGAGCTCAGAGCTTCAAGTTGCTATCCGTAGTACGGAGTACCTGTACTCCCAAGTACTTTCCCCGGGAGCATGTGCCTGAGGGCACCCACTGGCACTGGCACTGGCACCGCGCGCTGCCACAGCAGCTGCATGACATGGATGGATGGGGATCTGCAAGCTCTTACCTTCTGGGTAGGTCCTGAGTCGTACGTCTCAATCGGTCCTCTTTGCGGCAGGTCAATCAGATTATCGCTGCAGAATGATGGCGACGGCTCCTGCCTTGCATTGATCGGCCTGCGACTTGTGCTCCAGCCGCGACTCATGCTGCAGTCTCTCCTTCCCTCGCTCGGCTACTCTAGTACTGCGCGTGCTCCAGCACCGTCTCAAGGAAGGAGGCACCTACCTGTTACTCGTAATCTCGAGGCAATCACCCAGAATAGCACCTGCCCTCCCTTTCGTCCAGTCTCTGAGAGAGGGAAACTCCCGTCCCCCCCCGGCTTCAATCGAGTGCTCCTTCCCCCGCCAAGGCAGCTCGTTTACCCCTCACCGAAAGCAACACCAAAATTCAAATCGAGAAAAAAAATCGAAAATAAAATAAAAAAACATTTCCATCCGCCTCTTCATCTTGCTTTCATCCAGCCATGATGATCCATCCGTCTCACCTTCAATCTCCCCCATGCATCCCGTAAGATCATCGTCGACCCTGCCCTCGGCCGAAACGAGACATGAATCCTCGACGTACATCAAGCTTCCCGAGGTCGAAGCATTACGCTCCCACCTGTATCCGATTCTCGACCTGCACGGCTCTGTCCCGTCGACAAGCTAAGGTAGCGCAGCCACATCGCCGTGGCCAAGATCGTCGACTAGCACCATTCCAGCTATTCGGTCGAACGCCTCCTGCCAGCTTGGCAGCTGATCCGTACATGCTCCGTTCAATCAATCTGTATGGAGGAGTACGGCGCGCCAAAAAAGGGGGGGGGGCCCTTGAAGAGAGGGAGGGGTGAGGGGAGAAGAGGGGGAGGCGATCGGCCAGGGCGTTGCCGCGTTGGTCTTGGAGCCTCAACCGCCTCTGGATCGTGCTGATGGCGGACGCGCCAGGGGAAAACCTTCTTTCCGGGGACAAGTCGCATTGCATCATATCTGCGTCTCTCTCTCAACGGGAGTATCACTCTTCGCGGCTTCACGTCTCCAGAGTCTCCATCTCGGAGTGTGTGTGTGTGAGCCTCTGTTTTCCCGAGTCCTCCTCTTGCCCAATATCTACCAAGTACGAGTACGAGTAGTACGAGTACCTATCGTCTCAGCTTCAGGACTAATCATGCGTGTCAGGTGCTAATGCAGCAAGCATAGTACGAGAGCTCCCCTCCTCCTCCTCCTCCTCTTCCCACCCCACACGAGATGGGGCCAGCCTCGTCCGGACAATGGCCGATCAAGAGCGGCTTGCGTCCGCCGCACCTCGTCTAGCTCCAGCTGCCCCTCGTGCAGCAATTCATCCGGGACCAATGACGCCTGGCGCGGGTCTATTTTGGCAGTTGGAGTCCCGGCCCTCTCCAAGGATTCCAATCCCCAGCCTAAGTGGGCTCCGCGGCGGCTCAGCTCCTCCTCCTCCGACAAGCGTGTCGTCGTGAATACGGCCGATGGCATGGGTACCTTATGCCATGCGATCCCGATGGGGTTGATCCTCCTACTACCACCACCACCACCTCAAGAGAAGGTAGTAGTAGTGATACTCCTCTCCTCCCCGAATATATATGGACATGCCTGAGACGTCATCCCGCTCCCGCCCTCTTTCTCTCGTGCTACCACTCATCTCTCTCTGTCTCTTCGGTCCTGAGTCTCCCATACACCTATTTTTCGGGAATCTTGGCATAGATTCCTTTCACTATTCGACCCTCGTCTTCTACATCGAGAGGATACGTCGTTGGCAATGCCGTCTATCGATGAGTTCGTGCCGCCGGCAGATGTGGAGCTGCCGCTGCACCAGATGGAACAGCTCCAGATCGAGCATGAACAGCGGGCCGCGAAAAGGGGCCGCTCACCCGAGCCCACCGAGCCAAAGCATGAGAAATCGCACGGGAAAATCATCGTAGATGTGCGGGTCAGCTTTCTCGAGGACGGCCTGAAGAGTCAGGTCCTGTCATCCATGGCCTTGAAGCCGGGCCATCGCACTCTCCCCACCATGCTCCTTTACGATCAAGAAGGACTGCAGCTCTTTGAAGATGTAAGTCATGCTCCCTCGCTTCTTCTTCTCACAGGATTTGGCCCCCTTGTTCGTTCTCATCGACCCTTCCCCTTTTCCCCCATACCAGTCTTCATGAGGAACCACGATTAGAGGTAGTAACCGTCAAAACAGATCACCTACTTGGATGAGTATTACCTCACAAATGCCGAGATCGAGATTCTCGAAGAACACTGCCTGGCAATCGCCAAGGCCATCCCTGAGCGTGCCATGATTGTCGAGCTCGGCAGCGGGTGAGTTAGATTCAGGTGCCGCATGGTTCTCACGGACCGTTGTTGCGTGCCGAGCCGTACTCACAAGGTCTCTTCAACAGGAGCCTTCGGAAGACATCCATCCTCCTCTCTGCCTTTGACCGCCTTCACAAGCAGGTGGACTACTTTGCCCTGGATCTCTCACTTCCCGAGCTCCAGCGCACGCTCAATGCCTTGCCCGAGTTCACCTTCGTGAATTGCCACGGGCTGAGGGGAACCTACGACGACGGCAGAGAATGGCTCAAGAGGCCCGCCTTTCATAACAGGCCCAAATGCGTCATTCAGCTGGGGTCCAGCATTGGTCCGTTATCCCCCCGATCACTCTCTCCTTCTCATTCCCTCTTGAGTCCTCATTTTTTAGATGATCGTGTCCCGTTGGCTGACCTGAAGCATGAAAATAGGCAATTTCAGTCGCAAGGAGGCGGCAGATTTCCTGCAAGGATTCGCACAGGTCCTCAAGCCCGTCGATATGATGATCTTGGGCATTGACTCTTGCGCGCAGCCTGACAAGGTCTAGTGAGTTATGATCATACAACTACTGCCACTGCGAGAAACTCACGAAATGATCGCTAATTTTCATCTCTAGCCGTGCTTACAATGGTAAGGTGTCATGAGTTTTGATGTCTCTTTCGTTCTCTCTTGTTTCATCATGCTTCAGGCTAACAGAACAACAGACAGTGAAGGCGTCACCCACAAGTCAGTCTTCTTTTTCTTCCTCTCTCTGCCTTGCCCTTTACTCCCCTGTAGGGGGTTCTTAGTTCAGCATCGAGTTTGTCTGACAGAAGCAGATTCATCCTGAACGGTCTTCAACATGCCAACGAACTCTTCGGCTCAGAAGTGTTCCGCGTTAATGACTGGCGCGTGATTGGTGAGTATATCTACGACGAAGAAGGCGGCCGACACCAGGCTTTCGTCTCGCCTGTCCGGGATACATATTTTGGTGGCACTGTCATCTCGCCCCATGAGCGCGTCAAAATCGAGCAGAGCCTCAAGTATTCAAAGCTCGGCCTCGAAAACCTTTGGTTGGCAGGAGGCCTAGACGAGATCAACCGTTGGTCCACGAACAATGAATACGGTGAGGCCTCTTTCCCCCCTTTCTCCTCTCTATACCCCTCTCTCTTTTTCACACACACACACCCTTTCCTACTCAACCCAGCTGACCGGAATATAGGCGTCTATCTCCTGCGAAAGTCGCAGCTCCCGTTCTGTAGACATCCGCATCTTTACGCGGCAAAGCCTTTCCCCATTCTCTACGACTGGCGAAGTCTCTGGGCAACTTGGGACCATGTGACCCAGGTCATGCTGCCCGCGGAAGCACTCCTCGACAAGCCCATTTCGCTGCGAAACCCCTTCATCTTCTACCTGGGCCACATTCCGTGCTTCCTGGACACCCAGCTGTTCAGGGTAAGCGGCCAGGGGCACCCGCAGATTCAACGCTTCCGAGAAATCTTCGAGAGGGGCATTGATCCCGACGTAGACAACCCGGAACTGTGCCACTCGCACTCCGAGATTCCTGACCAGTGGCCCCCTCCGGAGGAGATCATCGAGTACCAGGGGTGGCAGCGCCGCCGGGTCCTGAGTCTGTACACATCGACTCGGTGTTTCGACAATGACGAGTGGATGCGGAGAGCCCTGTGGACAGCGTTCGAGCACGAGATCATGCATCTCGAGACGCTGCTCTACATGATGCTGCAGAGCGACAAGGTGCTCAGCCCGCAGGTGACGCCGAAGCCCGACTTCGAGGCCATGGCGGCGAGAGCGCGTGAAGCTAGGGTGCCGAACCAGTGGTTCGACATCCCCGAGCAGATCATCACTGTCGGACTGGATGACCCGGAAGGCGAGAACCATCCTCGCCGTCATTTCGGATGGTAAGTAGTATTTCATACGGCGTCCACGTCAATGTTGGGTCATCGGCTGACTTGTTGTGGCAGGGATAACGAGAAGCCCGCACGACAGGTCCACGTGCCTGCCTTCCAAGCCAAAGGCCGAGCCATCACAAACGAAGAGGTCAGTGTCTATTGAATGGAACGAAGCACCCACGTGGAAGAAAACTGACTTGACGAATTGCAGTATGCCAGGTATCTGTGCTCTGGCCAGGGCGGTGCCGACATCCCCGCCTCATGGGTGAAGCGCACCGTCCCGAGCCACGTCCAGCTCAATTCCGGCAAGTTTATCGGGGACATCCCCATCCAATTCCTCCTCGACAAGGGGGTGAGGACTGTCTTTGGCATCATTCCCCTCAGACAGGCCCTCGATTGGCCCGTGATTGCCTCCTACGATGAGTTGGCCGGCTGTGCTGCCTGGATGGGCGGCAGGATCCCGACGGCCGAAGAGGCGAGGAGCATCTACGCCTACGTCGAGAATGACCGGCAGCAACAGCTTGCCGCGCGCAGCATGCTTGCACGATACATAACCACAGATGATGAGTACGTCACCCCATGCTCTGGCGTGTTTTCCCCATGGCTTTTCTACATATCTGAGTGATGAATGTCCCCCCCCCCACTGACAAGCTCTCGACATGGCAGTCAAACGCTCGGAGAGGACCCTCCGGTCCCTGAAGTGCGGCCTCTCCCGCTCCACATTGACCTCGAGGATGCCAACATCGGGTTCAAGAACTGGCACCCGGTCCCCATCACGTCGCGAGGCAACAGGCTTGCGGGCCAGGGCGACCTGGGCGGTGTCTGGGAGTGGACCTCGACCGTGTTCGCTGAGCACGAGGGGTTCCAGCCGATGGAGCTGTACCAGCTCTACTCGCAGGACTTCTTCGACGGGAAGCACAACATCGTGCTCGGGGGCTCGTGGGCGACGCATCCGCGGGTCGCGGGCAGGAGGACGTTTGTCAACTGGTATCAGAGGAACTATCCCTATGCGTGGGTCGGGGCGCGCCTGGTGCGGGACATGCCGCAGTGAGGGAGGAGAGTCGAGCATATTTCCAGCCATCTGTCATATTTCTCTCGCCGTTGGTCTGATGACGATTGTCTGACTCTCGGCGGTAGGGTTTTTTTTTTCTTCGTTGGGCGGGATTCCTTTTTTTTTTTTGTCTGCTTTTTTTTGTTCGTCATTTTCACTACAGATTGGTCGACGTCATAGAGAAAATGATTCGAATCAAATGGGATTGATGTTTTTTCATGGGTAACGAATTGGGCACAGGAAGAAGGGAAATGAGTTCGGAAGGAGTTTGGATTCTAGCTGTTAAGACTGCCGTAGATATTGAGTAGCTGTTCACAGACGTAACCCGGCAAATGCACCCCATTCTCGGTGACGAGGTTGTGAATCAACTCGGGCGGCTAGGCCATGTCAGCGTGCTTTCTTGAAGTATTTCTTTTCTCTGTTGATACGGAGTACAAATCATGAGATGACCGCGGGACTCACCGTGTAGTCGACGACATCGCGCGGCTGTTTGCTGGGCCCCTCTGTGCTGAAGTCGAGGACGTCCTGTGTGAAGCCAATGTCTGCCTGGTCGAGGGGGAACTTCCTGACGAACTTGTGCGTCTCAGCGGCGACGTAGAAGGGGATCTTGGCCCTCGCGGCGAGCTGGGCGATCTGCAGCGTGCCGATCCTGGAGATGATGCCGCCGTTCTGCGTGACGGCCTCGGCGCCGACAAAGACCATGTGGACCTGCCTCAGCAGGCCGAGGACGTGCGCGATGCCCGCCTCCGGTATCTCCGCGACGGGGATCCCCTTGCCCCTGAGCCGCGCGACGACGGCGTCGCTCTCCGCGGCGCGGGTCTCGTCGCGGACGTAGACGACGCGAAACTTGCCCTCGAGGTGCTTGGCGGCGCGCTCGAGGATGCCGATGACGGCGCGGGAGGCGCCGTGCGTGAGGATGCACTTTCCCTCGCGGACGAAGCGCCAGCCGGCCTCGGCGATGCCGTCGCGGGCGGCGACGGCGCGGCGCGCGAAGAGGCGCCCGTTGCGCAGGAGGTGGCGGCGCAGGGCGTCGAAGGAGCCGTCCTGCTGCTTGAGGGAGGTGACGAGGTACTGGCGGAAGAGGTCGGTGCCGGCGGTGAGGGGCACCGGGTTGGCGACAGACGCGGTGAGGCGCTCGGAGTGGGCCTTTACGGTGTCGAGGGTCTCGAAGACGGTGGTGGAGGGGACGGCGTTGAGGAGGAGGATGAGGGACTCGATGGCGGCGACGGGCTTGGTGAGGTCCTTGTCGGAGGCGAGGAGGCTGCAGTACGTCGAGACGATGCTGGGCTTTTGGTTAGCAGACGCGCAGGATGACAGAAGGGCAGGGTGATGTGGGGGGAGGTACTCGAAGGCGTCGTTGTCGGGGTGCTTGCGGAACGGGAGGTCGGATGTCTCGACCTTGAGGGCTGCGAGGCGTTAGCTGTCAGGTGGTGGATGAAGGGGGAGAGGCGGGTGGCCAAGGAGAGATACCGGCTTCTGCGTCTGTCGCCATGGCTGGAGGTGCTCTGCTTATCTGCTTTATGCTGGATGCTGGATGCTGGATGCTGGATGTTGGATTGTCTGGTGAGTCAAGCTTCAAGGCCCGCGATGCGGAAGAAAAGCGTCATTGGGAATATTGCACGTCATATGCACTTACCGGGTTATGCATATATAGGGCAGTCCCGCCCCCGCTAGAGCGATATGCCCCGTTACTGTGATGCGGCCTCTTGGACGACGCTCGCTCCCCTCGATTCTCCCGACTCCCGACTCCTGGCACGACTCACATCACGACATCGCCTCCACAGCATCTGCCCCATCTCGAGCTGCCGCGATCGACCCATTCTGTCAGGCATGTGAAGCGTTGGCTTGACTTTTGACTTCTTGTTCCTTTCTTTCCTTCTTTCCTTCTCGCTCTGATCTGCCCGCCATGAACCTCCTCGACCCAACCACCGGCGAGGCCCTCTCCGACGACGCCATCCAGCGCATCCTCTTCCTCGCCAACACCGTCCACGTCTACCAGCCCCCGCCGCTCACGTCCATGAAGGGCCACTACGCGAGCTCCTGGACCGACGACCCCCAGCGCCACATCTTCACCGCCCGCCTGCGCGTCTTCGAGACCTCCCTGCCTGCTTCCTCGACATCATCATCATCATCATCACATCCGCCCTCCTCCTCCGCCTCCACAGGTGCAGGACCCGCCCCGGACATCATCAAGATCGACCTCGTCCTCGAGGACCCCGCGTCCGGCCAGCTCTTCGCCGCGGCGCCCTACACCGCCAAGGCCGACGTCGAGCCCGTCGTCGACAGCGCGCGCTTCTTCGCCCTCACCGTGCGCGACCCGGCCGGCCGCAAGGCCGTGCTCGGCATCGGCTTCGAAGACCGCAGCGACGCCTTCGACCTCAACCTCGCGCTGCACGAGGCCAACCGCAGCCTGGGGCTCGACGGGCCCGGTGCGTCCGCGTCCCCTCGCGACGGCAGCGGCAGCGGCAGTGGCAGCGGGAGCAGCGGCACCGCGGGGCCCAAGGACTACAGCCTCAAGGAAGGCGAGACCATCACGGTGAACCTCGGGCGCGGCCGGCGCGTCAAGAAGGACGACGCGCATGGCGGCGCGGAGCAGGCGGGGGCGGGGGCGGGGGCGGGGGATCTGCAGTCGTTCGCGCTGAGCCCGCCGGGGGGCGGGTTCGCGCTCAAGCCCCCGCCGCGGGCGGCGGATGTGCGGATGAAGCGGCAGTCGCTGCAGGACATGGGCTTCGACGACGGCAAGTTCGGGGAGTTTGCCTAGTCCCTGGGGCCTTGCGGGGCAAGGACGCGGCCACGGGTCACGAGGCACGAGGCACCCAGCCGGGGGGGGGATCGTGCGTACAGAGCATTTACTTGCAGAAATTGGATTTCTTTTTCGCTTGGCCATGTTGGACTCATCACGGAGTATGGATACTGGCACCCCTCACAGAGTATCAAGGACCGCTCTCCTCCGGACTGGCGTGCAAGGGGCGGTGATTTCAACACCCAGAGAGGATCGAGCACTGGCATCGACAGGCTTGGGAACAGGGACCTGAAACACGCCGAGGCGGAAGCTCTCCCGCGGATTGGAAAAGCCGAGCCCAGGGCTCCTTCGATACTGCATACTCAACTCATACTCAACTCATACTCAACTCATATTCAACCCATATTCAACCCATATTCAACCCATGTTCAACCCATGTTCAACCCATACTGCTTCTCCTTCTCCATACCCATACAGACGAAAAGATCAACAAGGCCTCAATCTGCTCGAATCCCTCGGGCCAGCTCACGCCGTTTAGACTTTTCCCCCAAGCCACGTTTCTGACGACAAGCTTCGCACGATACAGGAACATGCCGGACCGCATGACAGGGAACCACCGGGACGCTACTCGTACTCCGTACTCGTGCTCTACTCCATGCTGAGGCGGGCGTTGGCGTTGGGCACCAGCAAAGGATTCCGCACGAAACTACAGAGTACTCCGTCAAACTAATCCGTATGGGTACCAACGCACGCGTACTCCGTACTCGCGCAGGCATCGTGGCCTGTCAGCATGGGCGGTCAGGGCAAGGCAAGGCGGCGCCGTGATGGGATGGATTCGAGGGATAGAGATTAGAGGCCATGTAGGCGAAAAGTCTCTTCTGCACTACCCGAATGAACGCTGCTCCGTGGATCCTTGGATGCGCTCTCTGCTGTGCTCCCGAGGGTGTCTGTGTGCTCCAGTCCTCCCGAGTCCCCTCCACCGTGCTGTCGTCTATGGCGAGATTGCTGTGCTCGCGCGCATGTCTTCCAGGATCTTGGAATGGGATGATTCGTATCTCGTGTGTCTTTGGTATTGGACGTCTAGTACAGTCTTGTGTGGTCTTGTACAGGTATAATGTATAATAGGTGTGAGTATCCGTGGTAGTTCATGCTCGATGTTGCAGATCCCGAAATCAAAGTCTTCTTATGCCAAGCCCCAAGATGTAAAGTCCTCCTGAAATTCCTCCCGTAATTCCTCCTGTAAAATATGTATGTCGAAATAATTGCAAAGTCTGGGGGTGCGAGTCTGGCCGATCAGCTCTCCGGCCAGATGAAGATGATGGACGGCAGACTCAGCCGCCGATGGTGCGGGCCCGGTCTCCCGCTGTCGGTCGCCGCGGCCGTCCGGTTCGGGACCCCCACCGCCGCGTCCTGTCTTTCGAAGTGGTACTCCAGGCCGCTGTTCCGGAACCCGTCCCCGTCGCCGTCTCTGCGACTTCCTGCGCCGTGCTCTGCCTTGCCGCTGTCATCTGCGGGCGGTCCCTCGGGTTCTGGCTCTGGTTGCTCCTGTTCCCGTGAGATGATCCGCCCCGGCACAAACTCGAGGCACGCCGCGTTGAGCTTCCTCCGCGATGATGTGCCGCTGCTGCTGCCGCCGCTCGTCGTGCGCTGCTCGGGCCCTCCCGTCCACGAGGCGCGCTCTGCGAATGTCGAGCTCGTGCACGCGCTCGCGCCCGCAGCGGAGAGCGGCCCCGTGTCGGGCACCATCCGGCGCTGCTGCAGCTGGATCCACGTGGTCCTGCTCTGGGCCTCCATCTGCAGCTCGCTGAGGCGCACGCGGATGGCCTTCTCCTGCAGCGAGGCCTGCGCGATGCGGCACTTGAGCGAGCTGAGCTGCTTGCGCAGCCTGCGGCGGTGCTTGCCGACGGCGGCCTCCCCGCGCAGCGCCTCCTCGATGAGCGAGTAGTGCCCGATGAGCTTGGCCGTCTTGAGGGCCTCGGAGTGCAGCGAGCCGGTGAGATAGCTCATCTCGGCGTAGATCTGCTCGTACGGCCGCGGCGACAGGATCTGGCTCGTAAACGGGTGGCCGATCCGGAGGGGCTCGGGCCGGGGCCTGGCAGCCTGCTTGCTGTGTTCGAGGGGCTGGCCGGCGGCGGCGTCGTCGGCGATGGCGATGGCGGTGATGGTCGTGGTTGTAGTCGTGGGTGTGAGTTTGGCTTTGGTCGTGGTTGGCTGGGGCGGGGGCGCCTTGGACGATGGCGAGTTCTCCCGGGACGAGGACAGCGTCGACGTCGACTGGGAGGAGCAGAGGGACGAGGAGAAGATGGTGTCTTCGTATCGGGAGGCCGAGGTGGCCGGGGAGACGGCCGTCTTGCCCTCGAGGAACTCCCTCTCGATGCTTTCGCGTCTGAAAGGCATCCCGGTGTCGATGTGTGCTGGCACGGGCATGGCTGCGCAGGTCATGGCGAACCGAGACTGGAGTGCTGACGACTGACGAGTGACGACTGACGACTGACGACGAGGAGGATGGCGGCAATGAGAGAAGTCGGTATAAGAGAGAAAGATAGAGAGAGACAGAGACTCGACGTGTGCAAGACGGTTCTTCTTCTGCCAAGCCAAGATCGAGCGGGAGCTGGAGTGTTAATAATGGCATCCCAAGTCCCGGCAGCATCCCAGGTGGTGATAAGCCCAAGCCCGGGAGGCTTGTGGCTGGCCTAGTTCCTGGGGCTTTCTTGGAAATTGCATCGACTCGCAGACCGCACTCTAAATCTGCGCGCACACCAGGACCAAACGGGGGCCGAAGCCAGTTGATCTGATCTGATCTGATCCCACCACGCCAACACCACAGGCCCTCGGTCTTTGAACGCATCAATCAAATCAAATGCCCTCGGCGCCGCGAGGCCACGCCGGGCCCGGGAACCACGACCAGTAGGGTCGACAACACCACGGATTGCGCCCTCGCGGGGGAAAAGGGGAGGGGGGAGGGTGAGGGTGAGGGTGAGGGGGGGGCCACGTTCAGGTCTGAATGACGGCGCCACACCCATTCATCGAGCAGAGATGGCCTCTGGGCAGGGCATTCTTCTGGGGAGAACAAAGGGAAGCCTCCCTGCGGATTGGCGTACTCCGTACGGAGTACAGTATGCGAAGCTCCCGTGGGCGCGATCCGATACCGTCTAGGCGGTTTCATTCTCGACCCAAGGCGGCCGCCATCCGAGCCAACGGCACTTGCTCCATACGGCCAGCCAAAGACTCGCCAGCCCAGTATCGTGAAGTCCAAGGAGGGATCCAGGTGACATTGTCGTCGTCGTCGTCGTCGTCGTCCTCGCAGCCTCGGGGGCTTCCCCGCAACCCCCATACGGGACCCTCTTGTTGCAGAACGCGGAGCAGAGACGACGATGGGGCACGAGTATGTACGGAGTATTCATTACTCCATACAGTATGGAGCCATCTTTGCCTGGCCATGGCGTTGAGCCGTGCCCCCGGCTCCCCCCCCCCCCCCCCCCCCCCC